>VXBU01008303.1:0-51883 GCA_013400315.1 Bombycilla garrulus
TTTTTTTTGTCATGGATTTTTTAGGGTTTATTTTTTCCAGATAGGGAATAAATAAGAATTACCAAAAATATTCAAGATATGAGCAAATAATACTGTGTTCTGTTTTGCTTTCTGTCAGTACATTAGTAATTCCTAAAATGCTCTATTTGTTCATTTTATTGTACTCTTTTCTCAAGCATCTTCCAGTGAGCAGAGAAGCACTCTATCTAACTGATGGAGTGAGGGTACAGAGCAAGATGAGCCTTTGATCTGGTACAGCATATTATGCACAATGAAACAGTGAAAATGTAAGTTATTACTAGCTATTTAAAATAGCTGAGATTACTGAGAAACAGTGCCACAGACAAATCCTGTAAGACTATAAGAAATCCCTCACTTCAATTCCAACATTGACAAAGAGGAAATAAGCATCTACATGGAGCAATTTTACTCCAGAAAAAAAAAATGTTTATCATGTTGAATATTTAAAAATTGATGCAGTAAACTTGTAAACAGAGAAAAATTTCATATTGTTTTACAGTTTTATCCATGAAAACATGAGGCATCACTAGAATGCTTGAAACAATACAAGGTTTTTTTGATCTACTATTAAGCCTATGATCCAAGGAATTCCACAAACTTATAAGACCTTATAAATTGATGCAAGAAGTAAATAACAAAAAAGAAGAAAATTAAAAGAAGCAACCATCATCTGTACATATTAATTGAGCTATGGAAATAGAAGTCTTACCTGTATTCCTTCTTACCATTTTGGGAAGGAGCTGGAGGGAGAAGATAGGTGAGGTGATGAGTGGTAAGTGAAACCTTAAATATGGAAAACACATTTTGGTTTTAAATTGCCACTAAGAATAAAAAACTTGTTTTATTCCTTTCTGAGATGAACAGAAACTCAGAATATACATAATTCATGTGTTCATAGAAATCATGAGCAGATCCCTTTTGGCATTGAATATGCCATTCTAAGAACCACATCTTATAACAGAGAACATTATTTTTTATAACAGAGAACATTTGATTTGTAATGGGATGAAGCACCACTCCCCTATAACCAAATGACATTATCAGATTTGAGATTTCAGGTAACTGAATTGTGTCATTGTTATAACTCCGTTTGTCAAGATCTACAATTTTAGTTCCAGATAATACTTATTTCTGCACTGCCTTAAAGGCAACCTTTTTTTTTTGCACTCTATTGCCAAATTATCAAAAAACAGACAGTAATGCTGTCCTATGAAGATGCCACATCCATTTAAGAAAACCTTCCATGATCAGACACCCTAAGACATAGCAAACCATGCTTCATAAGTACATTTAACCTTCATCTTCAAAATTATTTGTGTTTTTTTTTTTGTTTGTTTGTTTTTTAAGTAGTAGTTGTTGTTGTTGTTGTTGTTGTTGTTGTTGTTTTGGGTTTTTTTTTCATTTGTTTGTTGTTTTTTTTTTCCACAAATGTTAAGTGTTCTGTATTTGGACCATTGTTAATCTTGCAAACAGCATAGTTCATATGTCCTAAAAAGCTGAGGTCGCCATAGTGTTTCTGTGCTATGAAGTCAAAGATATTTTCAGGAAAAATGAATATAAATTAGGCTGCTCTTAGAACCTGGTTTGCCATGTAAAGTAAGCTAATTTTAAAAACTGTTAAATACATGCTAGTTCCTAACTTAATTGTTGTCAGTTTCTTTATATTTATCTATACAAATATTTAGAGAATGTTATAGACACCTGAAAGAGGGTGTAAGAAAACAAGAATGTTTCAAGGCCTCTCACTACTGAATAATCATTATCTGTGATTTCAGATGGTCTACAAGAAATTAGATTTTAAAGGTGAAATGATATTTATTTATCTCTTAAATTTGACAACACATAATTTGTCAAGTATCCTTTTTAAAAGACAGGCAGTGAACTTCCTACTGCAAAAACTTCCATTTGATTCATAGAATTGTTTAGATAGGAAAAGACCATCATTGAATCCAACCATAAACCCAGCCCTGCCAATTCCACCACTAAACCATGTCCCTAAACAACATATCTACACATCTTTTAAATACCGCTAGGGATGGTGACTCCACCACTACTTTGAGTAGCCTGTTTCATTGCTTGACAGTCCTTTTCATGATGTATTTTTCTTCCTATTTTTTCCTAATCTAAACCTCCCCTGGTGCAGCTTGTGGCCATTTCCTCTCATCCTGTCATTTATTGCTTGTGAGAATAGACCTACCGTTTCAGGCAGCTGTGAGAGTGATAAGGTTCCCCTTCTTGTCTCCAGGCTAAACACCTGCAGGTCCCTCAGACATTCCTCATCAGACTTGTGCTTCAGACCCCTCCCCAGCTCTGTTCCCTTCTTTGGACTCACTCCAGCACCTCAATTTCCTTCTTGTAATGAGAGGCCCAGAACTGGACACAGGATTTAAGGTGTGGCCTCACCGGTGCTGAGTACAGAGGGATGATCAGTGTCCTGGTCCTGCTGGCCACACTATTGCTGATACAGGCCAGGACATCAATGGCCTTGTGGGAACACATCTGGCTCATGTTCTGCCAGCACCAAAATTACAACGTACTGAGGTAAAACATTTTTCAGCTTCTATTTTGTGTTCACATTGAGGATCATCCTTCCTAAGAGTTCCTATCATAATACACTTAAGGATACCACATCCCTTTTGAAATAATTTTTCCTCTCCTTCATCCTGTTGTCCTTTTCTTAGGCATGATGCCTGCAACAGTGTAGGAATTTTCACTTTTTTTCTGTGAACACTGAGAAATAATCTGGGATTTGTAAAGATAAAAGTGGGCTAGTTTTTAAAGCAAGATTTCTCTGCAGATTTAGAATTCTACCATTTTCTCTCATCTGTAGCTTTTACTGGCAATCATTTTATTTATATTTCCAAACTATTATCAGAAATAACATGCTGAAAATGGATTTATGATTAGACTGCCAGGATGCTCTGGCTGAATAATGATTCCCTACATGCTTCTATTTTCGAATCTATTTATTAGATTAAAAAATAACTGTTAAACATATATATCATTTTATGGTGATTATGCTCATTGTTTTTAATCAGAATGCTGCATAGTGCTTAACTTAATACTTCATAAGCCAAGAAAAGCACACAGAAACATTGAAGAAAAGAAATTGTAATTCAGTGAAGCAAAATATCAAATTTGTCCTCTATGCTTAAAAATGTGGTGACTGACATTGTGGAATATTATTTTTCAATTCCCTCTGAAAATCAACTTATATTGTTTTTTCATTGCCTCAATATCATGCACATGGATTCTAGTCAAGTTAAATTACACTATTAATTGTTTCCCGAGCATTCTGAAGCTCATCAGATTCATGTCTTAATCCCTACATTTGTAAAAAACAATCTTTACCTGACTTTAATATCTGTGGACAAGGAACATTTATTTTAACTATTATAGTAAAATTCCATTGAGAGGAAGATGAGCTTCTAATGTTTAGGGGAAAGATTTAATATTTACTGGACTATGTAGTTATTATTACTATGTACACGTAATTACTTTTACAAGTCTTTTCTTGAGGGTGCTGAATATGAAGCAAATTCATTTGGTTTGCTGCTCACCAACATTTGTATGGAAATACAGATATCTATTATTCAACATACTTCATGTACATTTCAACCTTTTGCATCCTATGTTCTGCTAAGCCTCTAGAAAGCATCAGTCTACCCTTTTCTATGGAAATCTGTCTTCCAACAGGCTGAACACCCGCTCCCTGACAGAAGCTGTGTGCTAATCAGCTTGTCTTTACAAAGGCCACAGGGGTGACAGCACAGTTCTGTGCCATAGTTAACATGAGCGATCGCTGCTGGGAAAGGCAGTTGTCCCAGGTAGTCAGAGCACAGTGCCTGCTAGGAAAAGGCACAGCAGTTTAAGACGCTGGACAGAAGATCACACTGATACAGGCATTTAACATAAAAAGAGAGCTGGATGAAAAATGACTAACTGGAGAGACTCCTTGTCAGATGGAAAGCAGAGAATGTGTCAAACGTCTCACCAAATCACTGAAAATATTGTAAGGGTCCTTCTGGCAGCTGCTGAAACAACCACAGAAACTGGAATTTATCTCTACAAACTCTTATCTGTGAGAAGTTAAGGTTCTGTATGGATGTTACAAATTACCTGAGTACACAGAAATATGTTCAGTTTCTTTAGTCCCTTTTCAGGAAATAGGGAAGGGGAATGTATAGGGTAAAACATAGTAATATATTAAAAAATAGGTTAGCTACTACTTCTGAACTGAACACCATATATTTTATTTATAACCTTGGCCTTTTAATGCTGCTAAATATTTTAATGTATTCTTAGTAAGCCTTCATATTTGTGATATTTTGGGGTGGCTGAAGTAGTTAAAATGATGTGCTATTTTCATTACTTTATCAGTCATCAGGAGTCAAGGCTTGTTTTTAATTTGAGTTTGAATCCTACCATAGCACCTAAAAAATTACTCCTTGATGCAGAGATTTACCTTTCTACACAGTGAAATTGAGGTGTTCTGCTACTTCTACATGGTCCTGTTAACAATAAAAGGAAGAAAATCATTAATAGGAAGCATTTTTTTTTGAAAAAAGAGAAGCTGATAATTGACATAGTTTTCTGTAAGGCAGTCTATAGTTTTCTGTAAGGAAGTCCATTAGGAGATTTTATTCGTGGCTTTAGTGTAGCATAACTTGAAATGTGTCTTTGTGGGCAATTCTAAAATTGGCTAATGGCAGATGATTGCTTAGACTTTCACAGGTTCATTGGCTGTGGAAGTTAGCATTGGTCAAGGTTATACTTCCTCACAGTTAGACCTCCAGAGTAATAAATCTTCAAGAAAAAATGTATCTACCAGCATAGGGAATGCTATAATCTCCCACATAAAATAAGTTGCTGTTTTAAATAACTTCTGAGCTTTTGTATAGAAAAACTGGTTTTATGCTTTGCTTTAGCTAGTGTGTGTTTGGATGTGCTTATTCAGTAATTGAAGATGTACACATTTACTTGGAGAAGCTGTGGTCATTGAAAATAAATGGGTGTGTACAGTGAATGGGAACAAAAATGGGAGTAGTTATTTTTAATATGGATTTTTCAAAGAATTTGAGACTTTCGTGAAAAGGGAGACATTTCCAATTTCCTCCTATTTTATTAGTAGCTGGGTAACACTGGGAACTAAATTGTGCAGAGGAAGTTATACAGGCATGGGAGGGCTTTCCTTTCATTTGATCTCTGAGAGAGGACAGAGACAACCAGGGTTTCAATTTTGTTTGTTTACTTGCTTTACATACTTTAGAAGCAAAAAAACCCAACATAATAACTTATTGATGCTAGGCACCAAATTTGAAATCACAAAAAATATATAAATTACTGATTAGGATTTTACACAAGCAAGTGAATACATTGCTTCAAGCATAACCATGAGTGAACAATTATATGTTTGTTACCATTCTTTTCATTTGGCATTTCATGTACCACTCTCTGAGAAGTGATTAGAAGCAAAGAGAAATGCCGCACTACTTGGCATATAAACCATAAATGCATACTCTAATATAACATTTCATTTCCTGTGCCAAAGGAAAAAGAAAAATTATTCCTCTTTTGTACATTACATGCATTATAGATGGCAGTATAGCTGATAAAATATTCCAGCATTAACAACAGCATACAAACCCAAACACTGTCATCCAGAGGCTGGAAGTGCTTTAGGAAGATAGGCAAACATTTTATTTCCATTTTGAACACAGGTGAGCAAAGACCAAATGTATTAAACAGTCCGCGTAATGTCACATGAATCAGTCACAGAGTCTGGGTTTGTGACTTCTAAACATACACTGATTCATTAGCTCATGGATTTCTTGTCAGTGTCTTGAGCTTCTAAAGTATTCATCTTTTCCCTACCATTCTACACCTCCAATTTTTATGCTGTAATCCTATCAATTTTCTTTATCCCACAGTATGACATTTCAACTTTCAGATTAAGTCTTTTAATACAGGATTATGAAGTGGTTCTTGCTGATTTAGCTCTTTTCTGCTTTTATTAGACCAGTGGGTTTTTTATAAATATATGCTTGCAATAAATCTTTCTTGTCCTAGCTATGATTATTCTTTACATTTTGTCCTAATCTGTGCTAGATTGCTGCTGAGTTACCCTCTTTCAGAGGTGACTGTTTCTCAAATGCTGACCCTACATTTATATAAATTTTAGAAACCTTTCAATATGAAACCTTTTATAAGTTATATCTGAGCAGTGTATTATTGGGTATTATTTATCAAAGGTAGAGTAATTTCAGCAGAGAATTTTAAAAACTAAAGTGTCACTTGTTCATTTTTTTTATTTTATTATTTATTACAAATGAACATGTTAACTTTCTCATGTCTTAACGTCCAAGGGCAACCAAAAACTTGAAAGACCACAACATCTTTATTTATAATTTTCATCAAATACTAGATATTAAAAAGGGTTGCCATGAATAAAATTTCTGTTTGTGGGGCTGTACACATTTTCAGAAGAGCAAAAAGGAGTAGCAGTAAGCAGGAAATGTTTTTAGACAAAAAGGTTATACAGAACACAGGAAGGCAAAGAAAAGAATTATTTTTTATTAAAAAACCCAATGAATTACATTAAATGTAACTAAGTTTATCTGTTTAAATTAAACTTATGAAAATTCTTTTCATTGAGAAAAATATTAGTAAAATGAAAGAGCTTTTTCAGTGCATATTTAAAAAGGAATCTAAATATTATGAATCACTTTATTAATTATGACCAGAACAGAAAAACTGTTTCAAATATATTAGCACCCATTACAAGGAGATTCACTACATTATTATTTTTTAATTATTAGAAAATATATGACATTGCCTTCCAATTGGACTTATAATAAAATTCTTGGCTTACCCCTTGGTATTATGAACACGTAGAAGCAGCAGTATTTATGAGATAGGGTCAGTTGCATAACTGATCATACTGACAACTGTTAATCATGATAATTCCTGTACTTTCAGAACTATTTAGAAAGAAATTAAAATGTTATCAATAAACCAAGACAGAAAGGAGGTCTAGTGTTCTTTCAGAGAATTGCTAAACCATTGACAGCTTCTATAACACTTCTGAAGTGAAGCAGCACCTGAACAGGATATAAACTCTGAAAATATGGAATGGAATCCTTAATGGAATACATCCTTGAGAAGTGATCTTAAATTCAATAGTAATTGTCAGTAAAGTGGGCCAGCATTCAGTAACTACTAATTGTAGTGTCTTTTGATATTTCTACATCCGTATCTACTGACATTTATTCTTTGTTATGTGGAAAACTTAGGACTTTTTTAAAGCCTTCTGTGTATTTAAAACAAATAAACTCTGAGAAAAGAAATGGTTGTACACTGACAGGTAGAAAATGCTGCAAACTGGGCTGTAGGTATGACCATTACTCTTACCAGTGGAGAAGCGATGCAGAATTTCACTGCATTGATTCAATTTAGTAATTGACATTTTTAAGATGCATTCCTTAATGTTTATAACTTACATATCATATTCCTTTGGAAACCGTCTTAGCTATGAATCTTCATAGTATTGAAATGCTTTCTATGTTCACATATTCTAAGTGCCCTTGGTAGGTAGATATTCAAATTTAACACATCACGTCTCAAAACAGGACCACAACCAAAGCAAATTTTCCAGGAAGAGTCTGAAGAGACACATGGATGACTGTGAAAAAGCAGAGCAATGATTACTTCATTCCTTTGCATAATGCAAAATCATTAATTGAATAAAATCAGGGAATTACTAGCTGTCGATATTACTAATGCCTCTTGCTGTAATGTATAATGAAGATTTATTAGGGTTACTGATCTCTATAGAGCTCACATGTTGGAGTTTAGAGAATTTCTCCTTAGAAAACATTACCTATTGACAACCAGAGAGTCACTTTGGATTACTGAAGAACAAAGACAAGGATGTGACCCATTTAAATGCATCCATTGCTCTTTCCTGTCTGATATGTCCCCCAAGGAGGTTTCATTATCCATTGTTCAAGCCCCAGTTTTTCTGAATGGGCTCTAACTAACCAGTGGTTTCAGCCAGAATGAGATGTATGGTCACTGAGCAGACAGTGAGCCCAATGAAGGACTAGTGTGTCTGTTACATATCACCCTGTGAGAGTGCAGGAGCAGAGAGCAGAAACCGGCATTGTAACTGGTCCTTCTAAGTCCCAAGGGCTAATTCTAGCAAGCCTTCGGCTTAGGAGAATCGTTACAAGGATGAGGACAAATGGACGCTCAAAACTTTCTGCTGAACTCTGTTTAATCCAAGTTCATTCCTAGGCAGAGCGTGGGGAAGGGAAGGGACCAGTTTGCTCGCCCAGCAGCAGAAAAAAGAGAGAGCGAGCCACGTGTCCCAGGAGATTTTATCCCCCCAGGAAGCAGGGGGACACTGGGAAGAGACCACTGGCCAATGAGACAGAGGGTAGAAGCTAAATTCCAGGGGTAGGGGGGGAACGGGACCCACCTCCACAGGTAGTGCGGGGAGAGAATACAGCTACTTAGTGCAATCATCACATAAATTCAGTGCAACCAAAGAACCCAGTATAAACATCAAGTATAGTTCACCACAACACGGCATCATACTCAGTACAGAAAATTTGGTACCATCTTTGCTTCAACATATTGAAGCAAAAAGCTCATGTTAGTTTTCAGCCTTGTACTGAGAACAAAATTATTTTTGTAACCAAGTGTTCAACTAAGTAGGAAGTTATTGTCCACAATGTCACATATATATCTCTAGATATACACACATAGATACGTACAAAGGATTTGAGTAGAAATCTCCTATTGTTTCACTTTTTTCAAGGTGCTTTACACTATGGGTTGGTATAAAACATTCAGATTGGTTTCTTGAAATATCTACAAGTTTCAAATTTCACTGTTAAGAGCACCTCCTAGCTTTTACTATGAAAGTTCAGAAAATCTCATTGACTACGAAGTGCACACTCAAATAAACACAGTGAATAGAGAATCTCTATTCCAAAAGGACTCTGATGAGCTGCATAGATTTATCTTCTTATGAAGCATAAAGTGTTAATATAAATAAATTATAAACAGCAGTGAATTCTAAATGTTTGCAGTAAATAGGTTCAAGTCTTCTCTGATATAAAAACTGCTGCTGAAGAGCACACTTGATAACTTCATACAGGTGACTTGGAACTTCAGATATAAGAAAGTGACTGAGTAACAGGGCATGGACTCAGGAGAAAACAGAAAAAGGAGTTTTGTGGGAGTCTTCACCAACACGGGGTCCCCTTGACCTCTGTGATGGTGTTGTGCCACATTTAGAAATGAGGCAAGAGGGACTTGCTAGTTTCTTGGTCTTCAGTTGTTTATTCTTTATCACAGTTCAGAGCCTTAGATGACAACAGGCTCAGCAGACTTCAGTGAAATGTGCCAACAAGATCTGGGCACTCCAAGGCCTTGTGCCAGAAAGAACCTGGTACTTCAAAGCCATGTGCTAGCAAGAACTCAAAATGGATGATTGCAAGGGTTCTTATACAGATACCTTATCCAATTAAGTTTTACAACATATCTAACATGTAGTATGTTTTTATTTTCCTACCAATTAATAATTATTCTTCAGTCACATAACAACTGCATTGTGACTTTGTCTAACCAATCACTGTGCTACCAAAACTGCAGAAAATGGAGTAGATGAAGAAGAAAGAAGACTAAGTTAACACCCCAAATCCTCCATGTTGTCTTTCATCTACCTTCCATACTAAAAACCCAAAACCTACCTTTTCACCCTGTGATAAACTACAACATCATCAACTATATATATTCACAAAAACTCAACTTCTCACAAAGTCCTGGAAGCTTTTTCCATTGCCAAATACTAAAAGCTGTGCTCTCCTGCGGAATAAAACATCTCAGGACAGGCACAGGAGATATTCCCATGTCCTGAATTCCCACAGAGCTAGGGTAGGATGATTCATTTGCTGCAAGCTCAGGCACTCATTTCAGCTTTATGTTATGTATTAAAATTATTATTTGCTATTAAATGTGAATAATTTACTATAGAAAGTATGGGAAAATTTTTAAAGCATGGCTTGATGAATGTGGACTTAGTGTGTCTTTGGGATGTGTATTTCAGGAGTCACCTATTTCCAAGAGCAGTGATAGAAAAGCTTGTTTCTATAAGCAAAAGCAATGTCATATATTCCTTTGACACTTACAAAAATGTGAAAATCTTCCTATTTCACATTATGATTTCTCCGAGGAGTAAAGCAACAATCCCTAACTCCTCCTTAGTATATGAGATGTTATTCTCAGGTACATCTAATGTATTTATGGGAACAATCCCAAAGCGGTTTAGAGAACTTAGGATACTGAGCTTGATGTCACTGATAGTCAAATCTCAGACTCTAGTTAGGAAAGTTGGAAGATTTGAAAGAGAAAGCAAATTGACCTCTTAAAGTTGCTATAAGTTCTCAGGACCAAAAACAAAGACAATTGGACTAGTGTAAGCAAAAACTGTACATGTTAGAATAGTAAGATACAGATGCCACACAATGCCACACATTGAAGACAAAAAAAAGAAAAAAAAACATGCAAAGTAATGACTTCCTCATTTCCAATGATATGGAGAAACCTAGGATCTAGAGTCACCACATATTTAAGTTCTTTAAAGGGAGGTGACTGAAAATTGCTCTGTCTGAAAAGAAAAAATAATTACATTTTTATAATAATAAAGACTCATTTATCTCTTTGACACCCTGTCTAGGTTCATGATCCCTAAAAAACACCAAATAGATGAAAAAATTGGAATCTCACTGTCAACAACAACAAAAAAGAAATTAAATAGTAATTTCTTATGTTCTTGTCTTAAAAGCATGCCTACTAAAATAAGTCAATCCATATCTATCTCCATTACAATGTCCTATAAACCCATAGAGAGTGCAAAAGGCAGCTTAACATCAATTCATACACGAGAGACATCTTGTATTCCGTTTGTCTTCTCCCATGTTATTGCTTGCTAACTTGGATAAAATGACCCTCCTAATTAAAAGACTGCCTGACTCATTGAAGGTTTCTGCAACCCTATTGCAAGACAGACTTCAAGCTGCTTGTGTGGGAGGGCAGCAAGCTGGACCTCATCTTTCGTGGTGGGAAATAGCAGAGGAGCTAGCAATTTATGGCTGACAGATGGGATTTGTTGCAAGTGAAGTGAAGAATCATACTGCTGTCCAAAGGGTGTAACTCAGGGAAAATACTTCTTGGTTCAGAGCTTGGAACCAGGGAGTTGAATCCTCAAAGAATCACCTTTGGAAGGAGAGTTGGAGAAGGGTATCCCTCGGGAACTGGTGAATAAACAAACACTCCAGAATTTACAAATTCTGGTGAAAATGTGGGAAAAAGGGGATAGAAGTCCCCAGAAGGGAGACTATCCTTCCTCAATACACCACAGGCATTAATTGGTCTCTACAGCCCCATTAGTGAAGCTGGATGCAGCTGGTTCTGAGATGCTGGGAAACTCTCAGTGCTGTCCCCAGTAGGTGAGCCAATGGAAATGTCTTAGAAGACTCACTGAAAACAAAGATGGAGACATGTTGGTAACTCTTCCCTTTGGTTCCTTGCAATCCCCAGTCACCTTTTCAGTAGTCACAGCAGCCTTCCTCTGCCCTGAATGAGGAAACTGACAAACAAAATGGGATAGTCCCTGGAAAAACAGATGCATTTTACTGATGTGTTGGGGTACTCAAAGCCACAGCAGATGGCTCAAATAAAATGTTGGTTGCCTGGTAATAACCCCACTGAGACCATGATAATATTGGTTTCTTTCCATTTGAATATTATGAGATTGGGCCTCCTGAAGGGGAAAGGAGTAGAAATTCAGTTCCCCTATGCTCTCAGTAAGGATTTTACAAAGTCCTTCTGCACTACTGCTGTCAAGGTACTGAATATAAAGCCTTATCCTCTGCCACTAGGGACCAGAGATAGAATTGCTGAAGTCATTCAAGAGTTGAAGGAGAGGAGAGTTCAAAGCCACTCTTCCTATAATTCAGCCCCATGGCCTGTTAGTAAACTGAATGGGAGGTGGTGCCTGACTGAAGCTTGAAAGCAAATATTGGTCCCCTTACTGCTGCAGCCCCTAATACAGCCCAACTGACTTCCACCATTCAGGAACAAGCACACCTTGGTTTAGCTATGATAGATGTACAGGGTATGAATTTACAGGTTCCCTTTAGAAGGAGAGTTAAGGAATGTTTTACTCTCAGGTGGGAAGGAGTATAGTACACCTTTACTCATCTCTCACAAGGATACTGGCACTCATTCAACTACAGCCCATCATGCCCAAGCTCTTGAGCTGAAGAAATGACCAGATGAGGACGCCAAGATAGATCAATACATTGATGACGTATTGATTGGGGGTGCTGATATCACTCAGGTGTGACAGACTCAAGCAAAAATAATTGACCATGTGGAAAAAAATAAACCTGCAGGGTGTCAAGAGGATGGATGCAGGCTCTTCTTGGTGGTGCCATGCAAGAGGACAAGACACAATGGGCACAAACTGGAACACAGGAAGTTCCACTTGAACATGAGGAACGACTTCTTTACACTGGGGTGTCTGAGCACTGGAACAGATTGCCTAGCAAGGCTGTGGTGTGAATATCTCTTCTCCTGGAGATATTCAAAAGCTGTCTGGACACAATCCCAAGTAACATGCTCTGGGAGACCCTGATTTAGCAGGGAGATTGGACCTCCAGTGGTGTTTTCCAGACAATTTTGATCCAGCAAGATCTACATGACTGACAGCTTTCAAAATTTTCATCACTGCCCCCTTCACTTCTACAGTGATAATTTTATAACAGTGTAATTACAAAGAAAACTGAGAGAACTTTGAATTTTGGAGTCAATATTTGATCACAAAATTGTTACGCGCACACACACACACGCGCATATATATAAAACAAATATACATAAATATGCATTAGTGCACATATACACAAAGATACATTTTTGCATTTTACAAGTGCAGAAATTTCTATTTTGTTTGGTCTCTCTGTCATTCCCCAAAGAGTTACTTCTTAAACAAGCCATAACACTGCTAAAAAGGTGGATGGAAGGAAAAGTCATTTTGCAAAAAATGTTAAAATAAGGTCATTTGAGAAAGTACCAGACAGTAATGAGATAATGCAGGACTGTAGAAACACATGGCAGTACTTAATCTTGAAATAAAATATTAAATTTCACTGTATTTGTGGTTACAGAGATTTTGAGAATATTTCATGCCTCATTTGCTTTGAGAGTTATTTAGTCTCAATGAAGTATCAAAGATGAAATCATCATTATTTTATGGCAAATTGCCAGAATAATTTTATTTAACTACTTTGCATCTGCTGATTTGTCCTTTTTTGGCTGATTGTTTTTGTAATGACTAGCCAGCCAGGTCTGGAGCTGCAGGTATTTCAGTACAGCATACTCTGATTAAAACAACTTTTTTGCTTTTCTGGTGAAAAAAGAAAAGTAAAAAACCCAGAAAAATAAGCAAAAAAAAAGCCCACTGAAACCATAACCAACCACCACCATTTCCAGAAAAAAAAAAAATAAAAGTAATAATAATAAAACTTCCCAGAATTTCAGATGTGCCAAATTCACAGCCCCATGTCAGATGATAGCCTCAGAACAATTAATCTAGCTATGATAGATGAGTTTGTTCAAATTTAGGTATTCAAACTGAAGAATATATGTATTAGATTCCTCATAAAAACTGACTTCCTAAATTATTATGTTCCATTATTTTATTCCATAGATTTTTGAGGATGTGAGAAACATAAAGTTATAAATGCAAAGTTGCACTTTAGAAAGGTCCAACTTCGATGTAAGGCCTTAAAATATAAATAAACTTTGTAGGTGAGTGCAGGGAGACAACAGTATGTTCTATATCAATTGTGTAAATCGTAAACAAAAAAAATACTTCAGTTCATCCCATATTGGACAATATTTTCAGAAATATCTGCCTTGTAAAATCACGAGCTCTCTTTTTTTTTTTATTAAATTTTATTTTTCACTTTAATGGCTTTACCTATCTTTATTTCATTCTTTGCTAAGAAAAATGAATTAAATTCTATACATATATAAAGAAATTAATATAGACTTAACAAAACTAAGCATAGAATTTTTTAGAGGGTAATTTTTGAAAGACTGCCAAAAATAATATAATTTGTGCTATCCTTGCACAATTAACATGCTTTGTGAGTTTATAGAACCTTCCACTTTTAAAAAGTAGATGATGTGCTAATTCTACTGATTTGAAGTCTAGAGGCTGCCCTGTTTAAACTATGCAAATTACCAACCTAAAGCAATTACTCCATCTTATTGTCATCTCATCATTAATTCTCTACAGGTTAAACAAATTTGGATTAATATTTGCGATTTCCACATTGCATCAGCACCTCCTCCAGCATATTATCATAAGACAAATTAAGACAAACTAGTATTACAGTTATGCATTTTTGAGAAGAAAAAGAGATTCTGATATTGCTACTGAGTTATAATGTACTGCCAAAGTTATTAATGTATATCTCAAATATTTCAAGTCATTACTTTTAGGCTGATAACATCCATATTAATGATATAGATTAAAAAACATCCAAACCCATATGATTACATCAGGAGTGTCTCCTAGACTTACACACTCCTAGCTTTTTCATACTTATTTAGAATTTTCTGGCCATGTATCACCTAATATATAAAAGCATGGACATGCACCATGTTTGTTACAGTTCAATCTACTTGTTCGAAATGCTGACCGTGTGTACCACAAGGAAAATGTACACAGGTAGAAATGAGATCTAAAATGTTGAAAGAAGAAAAAGATTCTGTAAAACTGCAGTGAGAATAGGACCTTTTGGCTAATGATTTGGCAGAGTATCTCTTCTCTGAGTTCACCCATAGCAGCTACATGTCACTTTATTTATTCATTATCTTTTCACCTCCTCAGGTCTATCTTCCAGAGAGTCTGGACATTGTTTAGTTTAAAAAAAAAAAAAAAAATGGTAAGAAAATAGATTTCACAGACTACGATAGTTCATTTTGACTAAATGGGATTGGAGAAAGCTGTAACTTTTGACAGAGAAACAGTGACAAGCCATGCCAGGTAGGCTGAAGTCCACGATAGGTCAGCTGATAATGTGGCTGCCCAAAGAAGACATTGAAGACAAATTTAAGAGCACATGAGCTTCAGAGCAAAAGAAACTATCTGGGTAGTAATTGCTGGACAAGAGGAAAATGCCACAGCCTTGCCTCACTCTCTAATACTGCAGTGCAGCTCACAGATGAGCACCATTCAAGTGCAAAGCTTTGGAAGAGTGATGCACTGAAGAATGTGAATGTACTTCCTATCCTACTCATGTTCTTATTAAAATGTGAATAGATTAATTGTATAATAGAGCTACTTGGATAACTTGTACTAACACTGTCCTATCTATCTGTATTCTTTCCCATCCTCTCTCTTTAAATACAGAGCATGCATTTGAATTTGTAAACTATCATTGAAAAAAATTATACAGGATCGTTTTTTAACTTTTGTGGGTTTTTATATTTCTCATGTACTCCATCATCACCTATTCGATCTGCAACTCTGCCTCTAAGATTTCATTTAAAATCAGATCTTATACTAACTCTAACTTTTACACAGACCAGACCTTTCTAAATTTCTAATAAGTAACACTGTCTTTGCTAAACTGAGTTCATAAGAATATAATTTCTCAATATAAGGAGAAGCTTTAGAGAAAGTACATGACATTTCAAAAGACAGATATTTCACAGAATGTATTTGTACTAGAGACACCTCTTTTGGGTTCTGTAACCACAGGTGCTCTGGTTTAGCACATTGCAGTTTCTCCAAAAATGTTTTTTATCCTCTTGTGAGGAAAAACAGCAATTCCACAGAGAGAAACCAGTTCATTCCCTACATTCCTTCTACCTACATATGACATTTTCCAGGCTACTAAATAGAAGCAGAAAATATATAATTTATTATACAGTCTAAATATAAACTAAAAGAGATGTTGAGAGCCCTCAGATGTTCCTAGCTGGATGTATAAAAGTGGTTTGTTAAGTTAGATTTTTCTTCTGAGATGAGAAAATTAAGGAATCTTGCAGTTATCTGAGGGAATCACCAAAACAAAACATAGCAGAAATTTCTGATGTTAGTCTGAAATGCCACTGAGTGCTCACTTCATCTTGGTAGCATGACATTTTATATTCATTTTTATCTCTGTGGCACACAATTTATAACATTTCACATTGTAAAAAGTAACTTAAAGGTGCAGAAGCAATTTAACACAAAAAAAAATCTACTTTGTTAACTGTGGTTAACTTCACATAGTTAAGCCTTCATTGCAGAAAAATCATACATAATGAGGTTCATCCAGACAGACTGATCTACTGAATAACAAATGGCAAAGTAGAACAACCAGAGACTTTTATGACTGGGTAGTCCCATAATATCCAATTGCCCCTTCTCCAGGAAGGAAAGGTTTAAATATATACGCAGAATTAAAACAGGAGATGATGTTATCCCCTCACTCCTTTTCCTTTTTAATCCTATTTTTGACATTATATATACTGCAAGGTTGGAGACAGAAAGAAGTAATTTGACATGCTTTCTTCTGCTAAAATGAGGAGCATTATGAAATTTTATACAGCGATTCATTCAAGGTGAGAATGCATTGGACATTGGACAATATGATTATAAATTTAAAACCTTTAGATTTTATAAGAAAACTATTCAGTCATTTTACCATTTTAACCCTTTTAAAACTACTTAAATCACATGTTTCAATATGATGCATGTAAGCTGTTTTGAGGTTTGCATGCCATATAATCCTTCAAATATTCTTAAAGTTGACCCAACAAAGATTCATTTATAGAAGAAGTTTTGTTTGTGCTTCCTTTTAGGACCTGTTTCCATCCCAGATTTTAGAAAAATCTTAGACTGGAGTCTGATCTTAGTCAACACAGAGTAAATATAGCAGCACCAGTGACACTACTCAAAAAAATATTTATAACAAAGCTGTAAACCCCCTTATTTCAATTGTTGCGACAGAGTCAAGACCTTTAATTCAATTAATGTCTAAATAGGCTTGCGATTAGGATGAATCATTTGGAATTTAAATTTGGTCACTTACATCCCTGGAAAAAGACATCAGTATTTGCAAGATCAGCACTCCCTTATGGTAACTCCCTGTATTTAATTTCAAATTCTTACGAGGACCGTAAAATGGAAACATTTCTTATTCATACTTTCAGGTAAAAAATAGAATTGTCTCAGGACAATAAGCAATTTTTGCAAAATCTTCAGATAAAGTTAACATTCCATTGCACATAGAATGTAAATATTCAAATAATTTTTAGAAAGCTGTTCAAAAGGAACATAGAGCGTTTTTCTAGAGCATTACCATTTTATTCCATTACAAACTTGAGGTACAATTAAAGTGACAGAACAAGTATTTTATAAAGTTTCTGATCTTTTGAGATTTTTCTGGCTCACAGAACCCCACATATGATGCCATGGCTTTTTAGACCAAATTTTAACTGGATGAGGTATGTATTTCAGATAATAAGTTAGCAACCACATATGTTTCCAGAAATCTCTTTAGATAAATTTTCAGACATAGCAGGCATAGAAGGCTTAAGACACTGTAAATACATAGTTGTTCACCATCCAGTTGTATATTTTGTGCAAAAATTTACTCTAACAATGAAACAAAAAACCCCTTTTATTTTTGCTTCTACTCTTAGTTAATTCCACAATCGGTGAAATAAGAAATGTACCTATCTTAATTGGGGAGCTAATGTCAAAAGTGCAATCAAATTAAAAAGTGGAGCGCAGGTGAAACATAAAAACTCTCTTCAACCACCCACTGATCAAATAATTACTAGGCAAGTGCTGCTATTATAGTTATTGGGTGGGGGTTTTTAATAAAATAAAGGCCTAAAACTTCAGGTGATTATTAATTCTTACCTCTACAAGCCTTGTAACAGACGAGACAGATAATGTATTTCTGATCCATCTTTTGTTAGTCTTTAGATTACAAATTTTCTTAGTCTCTACAACCTTATAAACTGTGGGGGAGTAGCATTTAAGATATTTAATATTTTCCCTGGGATAGGACATTGTTTCAAATAAATTAATCTATCATTATTCAAATAGAAGAATATATTTCAAAACTTTCAGACAAGAGAATTAATTAAGGAATACAATAAATATCAAACCAGGTTGTCCTCCCATTCACTTAATTTCACAGCAGTACAATCCCACCATATTTCATAGAACTTTTCCCAATTTACGATTGTCATAAGTGTGGTGAATATCATAAGGTATTACAGTTCAGGCAGAATTATAATACCAAATATTCTGGAATATAATTCCAGAATGGAATGCTGAATGAAACGGAAGGGATTCACAAAAGCATCACCATTGGAGGGAAACACTGTTCTTGTCATATTCTCTGGAAATTCTCACTATCAAATACCATTGCATTCAGGTGACAGGTATTCAAAAGAAATTACAGCAGCACTAGCTGCTTGTTTTAAATTTTATTCCAAATCAACTCTCTGTTTTTTTATGCCATCATTGTTGATATCTATAAGCAGAAAAAAGTTAGTAGTAGTTTTCCTACTAACTTCTTCCCAAAAGTATGATACAGTCAATAATAAATATATTGTATGGTTTATTCCTTATATAATAGTAGGTCTTAATGACCTACTATATAATTGAAGATATTCTAGCACTGCTTTAGTTGACCTGAAATTGATAAAGGGTCTGAGTATAAAGAGCATTAGTACAAGAAGTCCACCAAACTCATGACTGTGAGGAGGAAGTAACTAGATCCACAGTCTGTACCTGAGAAGCATTACATTATTCAAACAAAATATGAACAGACTGAGAAGTTCCTACCTGTTTACTATTTAACAAAACTCTTTATGTTTTCTTGGAATAAAAATTGGTTGAGAGTAGATGTCTGTTGTGATTTAAGCCCAGCCAAAAGCCAAGTGCCAGTCACTCACTTGCTCCACCATCAGTGAGACTGGGGAGAGAATCAGAAGGGTAGAAGCACAAGCAAGGCAAAACAAGGCAATTATTCACTGTTTCCCAAGGGCAGGAAGGTATTCAGCCATCTTCATGGAGGAGAAGCAGGAGAGCAGGACCCCATCACAGACAAAAATTACTTGGGAAGACAAACACCATCACTCCAAACATTCCCCATTTCCTCCTCCTTCCCCCTACCCTCAGCTTTCTATGCTTTTCTAGCATATGTAAATTTTTCAGGATAGTCGTCAATGAATTCTGCCATATTGCTGCATATCCTTCTGTCCAGATTATAATTAAATATGTCAAAATACAAAAGAACCAGACAGTTGGGTGTGTTACACTTTCTACAACAACTTCTTAGAATTAACCCTATAGCGAGATTATTTCTCTATCCAGTTCTTATACGAGTAAAAGAGCAAATACGAAAATAATATAAAAAGCTGTGAATTGCACAGTTACTTTATGTGCCTCTTTATGTTTTCACTTTAGAAGCTACACAGGAAAGGAAGCTTCATGGCCTTTGTAGGTACTTCTGAGCTGCTTATAAATAAAACATGTGCAACTCCAACTGGAGTCCAAATCATAGTAAGGGATATCATGAAGGTCACTGTGTACTTTCTCAAGGAATGTTTCTCATATTACAAGATCCCTACTCAGAACATATTCCCCAAAAAATGCTAAGGAAAACTTCCACAAATTAAAGAATTGCTACTTTTTGTGCAAAATCCCACTGTGAGATATCTCATTTATTCTGACTTTTCTGTGTGTATGAGTAGAGAATATGGTGATAGATAGACAGTTAGTTAACATTCCTGGACCACTACCTATGTGTTAAAATATTCTAAGGTAAATGAAAATAAATGGAAGGAGATGTCAATTGTCATAACAGAAAAATGTCATGGTTTTTAACCCACAGTCGGATCTATTTGTTACATTCTGTACTGTATGATATACAGTAATGTTGCAACATATGATACTGAGATCGCTCTTTTAAATTAGTGAAATCCAGAAGAACCAAACAATATGATGCAATTTTTCAGTACAATGCAGATTAGAATTGTGCAAGTCAAGTCACGCTGTGAAAATTTGCATGAGTCATGTACACTGTTGTGTTTTAAATTCACTCTGTCTACTCAGGCAAAAGTCTTGACATTGTCACTGCAAGTTAGCATCCCAAAAACATTTATAGTGCTGAAATAGCTATTATAGAAATAGCATAAAAATGGTAAAGTGGGTAAAGAGATGGACAGAAAATAATGGAAAATATTTTTTTAATAAATATTAATTACATTCCCCCACATATTATTGTGTCCCATTCTATATACTTCATCTCTAAGAGAAATATTGCAGAAGCTTGGAGGACTGCAGGTGGATTTGGAAGTATCCCCAGAGGTAAGCAAAAAAATAATTTAGAAATTAATCTAATTAGGAGGAGCATTACAACCTGACTCAGTGCAGAGCCATATGGAAAGATTAAAGTCATTTAATGAATGTCAAAGAAAGCAGAGCCAGGCCAACTCACCATATTCATTCAGAAAAACTAAGCCCAGTAAAGCCTGAAGAGAAAGAAAAGTGAAAATGTAAATATTTTACAAAATGCCATTAAGAAAGGCAGAGGTTTCTTTCCAAATACTGGTCTCCTTGTCTTATTACAACCTCTTCTTCTCTCTCACTCTATTTCAAAAAAGGAAAGGAAAAAATATATTACCCACAGTGATTTTTTTTTCTCTCTAAAATTCTTCTGATGCTTTCTAAACAGGGAACCTTTAGACACCATTCTTAGAAGTGCACTGCTTACATCTCTATCCTAGCCCCACTTTTAAGGAGGACTGATTTGGGAATGTGTGCTGAGAGGGTAATAGTGAGTAAAGTCCCACATTCACCCCAGGCTTACTTCCCATTGATTTCCATATAATCATTCTCACTGGAGTGACTGCAGGTGCTACCTGCCTGGGAATACCCAAAAAAGGATTGTGAAGAGCCACTATTTAAGTAAGAATAAGGCTTGTGGCCAAACCCCACAAAAGGCAGCAACTTGGCTCCCCAGGCCCCAGGAATCTCTGTGGGGGAGCACTACTGACATCCGGTAGACAGGAGCAGATATGACTAATGGCATTATGGGAAAGATCAAAACCATGACAAATTGTGCATAAGGGTTTTATCATGTTTAGAAAATGTGTCACAAAGCAAAAGGAAGTATGGTTGTGGGATCTTGGAAAAGGATTTGTTGCTATAAAAAGCAACAAGAGCGAGTTCAAAGTATACAATGACCTAGAGAAAAGGAAATAGATTGCAGCCCCATAGTTTGAGATTTAGAGATTTGGAGACAATTTTAAAGAGTAAAAAAATATTCTTTTAAAATATATTTAACTTTTTTCTCCTAAAAGGAAAGTATAGTGCTTGAAAAAAATCTGTAATAATAAATAGGAAGGCTGCATACTATGCATACTGTTGTTAGGAATGGAATAGGTAAATAGACCAAAGCTTTCACACAGGCCCCATAGTGATCTATAGCAATGTCAAAAGCCAGAACAGGCAAGCAAAACCTCTAACAGGCAGTGCAGACCTAGAGCAGCTTACATCACAAGATCAGCAACCCAACAGAACAGGTGACAGTACTTCGGCAGCATCTGGAAAACACAACCTAGAAGTGAGGTGCCACTGCAGGAGGCATCTGACACCCTCCTTACAAAATACAAGATGAGGATACCAGAGGAATAAATGCCATGGGGGGATAAGAGTGTATGAGCTGTTAGTGCAGATAGATTAAGTGTTCTTTTCCTTTCACAGAGCAGAGGAGGTGAGGGTTGTGAGTGCCAGTGCTGAGGAGGGTGATCTAGAGCAGATGTAATTAAATCCTGACTGGATTTGAAGGTTCCCAACAGGCCTACTCTTCCTCTAGATCAAGGGCTTCCATGGCCAGGCAAGCTGCAGTCAGGGAACTCTGCTCTTTCCATTCTGATCTACGAGCAAACTCAGGAATTCAGCCACTTTGAGTCATGCAGCTGCCCACTTATTCTGGATCTGGGTCAGAGATCTACAGTGAAGGAATTTGCTGGGAACGCCATAATCTCACAGTCAAAGAATGGACTTTTTTTAGCTACCAGGACCAATGCCATTTTTACAGAGCGGTACCTTTACTAATCAGCTCCAAGTGAAGCCATCAAATCACTTCTGTGAGTTACTGATACTTATTTTAAAGAGCTGTTTTAAAAACCTCACTCTTTAGCATAAGTGAAGAATACAGAAACTTAAATTACAACAAGGGAAAAGACTACAGTAAAATGGAAAGAAAGAAAGAAAGAAAGAAGGAAAGAAGGAAAGAAGGAAAGAAGGAAAGAAGGAAAGAAAGAAAGAAAGGAAGAAAGGAAGAAAGAAAGAAAGAAAGAATAGTGCAATTAACCAGAACATGAGAAGATAATTTTGCCCCAGGGGAACTGCTGGAAGAAACTGAGACGGGAAGGTGATTATTCCTTCTTCTGTTTCTCTGTTCAGGGCTTTAAGAAGGAAAAGCTTTTGTCTTGAAGGGCAGCACTCTCACATTTGACAATGTTGGAACAAAGTGATATACAGATTACTCAAGGGAGAAACATGCTGTGGGGTAATGAAGAAATATTTTTTGGTTTATTGTGAGCTTATCCCCCAGTTCTAATTTCAATTCTAGACTCATACTTCACTCCCACCAAAACTAAACAAAATAAGAGATGCACTTTACTGGTACTAAATTAATGACTTAATATTGCTTTTGATAATAGAAACTAAATATTCAGCTAAATTAAATGAAGACAATAGATCTTCCTCAGATACCCTAGTTCACTTTCAGAACATTTATATATGGAATATCAATAATCATTTTAAAATAATACTTTAACCTAAAAAAAGGGTCCAATTACCCTAAACAGTCAATATAATTGCAAAGAGTCCATAGTCAAACAAACTTCTACTGCCAATTAACTAAACTAAATTTAGAATTATTATTGAATTATATTATTATTACAATTAAAATGATGCAGTTAAAAGCACTGAGTTGTAGAGCTCTGCTTCCATCTTCTAGACATTATTACTATTCAAGTGAAATAAGAATATTCATTCCTTTGAAAGATAACCCTTTGGAGCACAAAATTGAACAATTCTGACTTAAATTACATGATGTGAAGAACATAGAATACAGGAGACATCCTCCTCTGGCTCCTAAAATTTGCTATTATTTTCTTCTGTTAATTTGCCTGTGCTTATAGCATTACAACTCTTTTACCAATCATTTCAGCATTTCAGTGTCTAAATTTTTCACATAAAAAATGAAAATAAGGAGCTTGCACTTTAAATGTCTTAGCAATATGTTTGTCAGCTCAAAAGAAAGATCTAAGTGAATGGTTTCTTTTGATATCTATTGCTCTTGGTATTGTGTCACATCTGTCAGTGTAAAAAATAAAGCAAATACAAGCTGCATGTTAAAAAAAAAACAAAAAAAACCCCAAGATTTCTGGTACAGAATAAAAGAAAATATGACATTTTTACTTAGTATTTTGGGGGGACAATGAATTATTAGATTCCAAATTGACTTCCACTGAAAAATCAATCCTTTCTGGTGAGGAAAGCTTCTTTTTTTTTTTTTTCTAGGTAAACTAGAATGCTTTTAGGATGACTGAAACTGAGATCAGTATGTCAACAATGAAAGAAATGATAAAAACCCCAACACCGTTCAAGAAGCTTACCCCAATATAGCGCTTTGGCAGGACTTTGTCCAGCGTGCCTGATTTTTAATCTCTTGATATTTGAAACAAACTGATTTTTCTAATTTTGTTCTAAAGTTGCGGATATCCCAAGATCATGTAGGAGAAGAAATAGTTCTTTTTCTGTTTTTGAAACAGCTCTGCTGACAACTCTTCAATAGGAATGTAACTATTTTATTAAAACACTGTTTTAATACAGTGTATTTTGTGTGCTAAGTAGACAGAACTTCAAATTTTGGGGAAGCAACATGCAATGGCATTTTTTCACTCAAGTGAAACTGGTTTGAGTTGATTTAATCTAAATAGAAACATTTCTCTAACACACAACTTTTTATGATTGCTGGAATTTGGGATTAAACATATTGAACTGAATCACTTTCTTCCTTATTAAAAAGCTCCTCTCATTAAAAACAACCCCTACAAGAAATGACCAATCCCAATTTATTTAGAAATACTGAAAATCCTTGTGATGTCAGGAGTTACTCCAGGATTAATGTTGCATCCATGCCTCTATTATTACCATACCTTATTCCCTACTTTATTCCTTTTCTTTTTTTTGCTAAAGAATTCATCTGAATTGGAGGAACACATTTTCCTCAAGTCATTCACTTCCATAATCACATTCCTGTCAAACAATTGACTTCCCAATTAAAACTTTATAATGCAACTATTTTGAATTACCATACAGACTACCAGTTGTTCTGTCTAGCCTAGAAACTCTGAAGGAAAACCATTACCAGATACTTAAGGAAAACACAGTAAAAATGCAGATATAGAATAATATTGTGTGGTAGAACTACATTCAAAAAGTCTACAGAATTAGAAGAGACAGGGATAGAAAACTGTTAACTGGAAATTAGCTTTGTTTCATGAAAAATCTTTTTGTAAAGTTTCTAAACAGTCCTACCAAAAAAACTTGAACTGTTGACACAAAAGCATGGATCATTTTTAAAAAAATGAGAAAGTACCCCATGACCTGAAAAAGCACAGTCTGTCTGATGACAGTGCTACTCAGATGATAATGCTAAATTTATTGCAAGTTTACACAGATAAATAAAGCTGATTTAATTTCTGACTTTCCAGTGGTAAGCATATGAAAAAAGAATAGACAGACTAAAAAATTCACAGACACAAAAATCTGAGTCTATCTAAGAATCCAATTAAGTGCATTGATATTTGTAAACAAAACAAGCAAACAAACAAACAAACAAACAAACAAACAAACAAAAAACCCCCACTCCTTCCCTACACCATAATTTCTTTTTTCTGCTGAAAACTACTATTTGGGAACATTCATCGGTATGAACAGGATAAACAGGATTTATTTCCTAATTCTAAATCAACACAGATTTGGGATATGAACATAAGAAGTACTGTGGTGGAGGAATATTATGAGTAAAATATAATTTTCTGCTGCTGTGAGTCACTGGGAATTGCTCAAGGAAAAGGCAATTTCTAGATGGAAAATGGTTATTAGGGCAGAATCTAAAGTTATCACTGAACTGTACTTATACTTGTTAATGCAGAGAATATATGTCCCAGTCCACATGTATGCACCAGGTAAATTATGAATGAATATTTATCAACAAAAATAGCACTGCAGACAAGAGTGATGTGAAATACTTTTCTTCTGTCTGCCTTTGTTGTCTTCATCATTTAAGCATTTTTTCCCTTCCAGTTAAAGACCTGGTGAGATAAATAATAAGAAATGGGACTTGTTTAATTTTATTTTGGCTATAATTGCTTTTAATACAGTGTTCAGAGCTAAAACTAATCAGGAAGCTCCTTTCATACCATCATTCTTTACCATCCATTGAAAATTTGAGATAAAGTTCACTAGATCACGAAGTCATAATCTGAAAAACATTGGAAATAACACCCACACAATGTCAGTTTATCAGAAACATATGCTTTCCTAACTTTTTTTTTTTTATTTAAAAGTTAAAAAGCTTTTTAAATGAAGATGTGCAACTTTTTACATAAAATCTTTCTAAAAGTTTATAATTAGAATTATTTTTGAAGTGCTGAATGAACTGATTGAGTACCATGAAATATATAATTTTGATTATCTGAAAGATTTGATCATTACTTTGTATGGAAAGATTTGAATAGAAAAAAATCCATCAAAAATTACAAGTTACAATTTTGATGGACAGGCAGCCTGGAAACAAACAGCGGCTCCAAAAACCTACCACATACTTGGCAGGCCTTACTTGGAATGATGTTATACTATGTATATAAATGAAAGAAAATATTTAATCATCTCTGTATCTCTTTGATAGAGAAAAAAAAAAAAGAAAGATGAAGGTAGTAATTTTACTTTCATTAATCATAATGTAACAAACAGCAGTTTCCCTTTTGAAGAGCAAGAGAGAGGGAGTAGTTAGTAACTCTTAATGACCGACCTTCAGATATTATACTATTACAGCTAATTTGTTCCAAACCATTCCTCACATCAACATAAAATTCTCTGGAGCAGATAAACTTTTCCAGTTTTAGAAAATGTTTATGCAATACAGAAGTTCAAAACAGATGGGGTTGCAAGGTTGCAAGGCTGCACTCTCATTCCATGCAGTGCAGCACCACATTGCGGTGTGGTAGAAGTCGAGCTGGAAACCAAACTGAAACAGATGGAAAGAGCTCAGGGAAACAACATGGACACAGTGACCAAACAAGGAAGTAGGTGACCTGGGAAACAGAGCAACAACTCAAAAGTACGTGTAAGGAAGTTTCCCTCCATTTTCTTTACCTTTCCCAACAGTTTGTAAAGAATTTTTCAACCATCTAATAGAACCGATGCCAGTAAAGTACATAATTAATTCAATTCAATGAAATGAAGCATACATTCATAAACAGGTTTAAATAATGTAACCTATTTCCATGAAATCCTGTAGTTTTAAGGTAAAAAGGTAAGATTGATTAAGCAGTGCTCATATTTTTAGGAAATTCAAATGAACAATAGAATTTAAGAACAAATTAATTGAAGATATCAAGCATTTTTTGCTTGATATCTTTAATACCAGGGTATTAAGACAACCCAAGATTCAAGACAGGAATTTGAATTGCCCAGTCACAGAAGGGCAGAAACAAAGAATCAATTTCTTCAAATAATTTCCAGCAGAATTACCTTGAGCAGATAATGTAATATGAAGCACCAACTGCCCCTTAGGAGATACACAAGACAAAACAGAAAATGAAATCACTGATAGTCACCTCCTCCTTCTAGAGCAAGACCCTTCAAGATTTCTGTATATTTTTTGACTCCTGAAATTCTCACATTTTCCTGAATAGTGAGCTACAGAACAGGGGCAAAGCAATGCCAGTGATCTCATTAAGCTCCCCTTTACCCAAGTCATGATAGATCAGCACAATATCTAAATCACTTTAATTCTCCCTACTGAGAGTCTGATAATAGAAAAGTATGCTCATCTGCAAATTTCCTATACAGATGAAGACATACTGTAATTGACCGTGTGACCCCTGAAAAATTATGCTATTTCCACCTCTTACTTGTGACTCTCCCATGTATCTACAATTCTACAGATCTGTGTCAGCATAAAATGCATGAAACTTTATTTTAAAACTGTGACAACTTTCAGGCTTCCCTATGTGCTTCATAGCATATTTTAAAAATGAGAATGTAATAATGTAAAGACATTCTTATAAACTCAAGGTTTTACACGTACACATAGAAAAGTACATACACACCCCTGTACAAGATCCCAAATTACTTTCCTGGGAAAAAGCAAAGCAATTTCCTGACAAAGTAATTTTCCCGGGAAAGTGTATTTGTCCCAATAAGAATGATTCCACCTGAGATGTGTCAATCACCGAACAACTCAAAGTGCTTAAAGGTAGTTCAGGAATTGATCTGAAGAAAATAGCAGCATAGGTCTTTTGTTCCTAGACAATAGCCAATCACTCAGGTTCATTATCCATTTAACACTAATGCCCAAAGCAAGTTGTGAAACTGTTGGCCAGTGCTGTTCTGGAAAGCTGATAAGAAAGTGGAGAAAAACTTTTGATTTAAAAAAATGCAAAACCAACCAATCAAAGAACTTCCCAAAAAAACCCAACCAAGAAAAACCTTTTGGAAAATGACAAAAACACATCTTACTCTGCCTAAATAAAGAATAGAATAAATTGTATCAATGAAGTCTGTAGATTCAGAAATCTATCTCTGCTTCACTATGTCCCTGGTGAAAATCTCATTCAAGGATTTTTACTGATCACTTGAATCTCATAGGAGTTGAGGGGACAAACCATTTTTTACAGACATTTTCACAACCTGCCTAGAAGATACTAATGTCTATCAGCATAATTCTTGGATCAGAAACGATTCATGCAGAACTACTTGGTGCTGGATATTTTTTTCCTAAGCCTGAAGTGGTTTCGTGGGGCAATGAATGACCGTATGCTGAAATTACTAATATAGTAATTATTTATGCAATAAGATTAGAATCACTCACAGAAAACAGGCCCAGCTATCAGTCTTGGATAGTGTCTTATATTTAACTTGTCAAGTAGTAAAAATATCAATCAAGATTTTCATGAGACATTAAAGAAAGGCATTCCACTCTTCACTGGATGATAGGGAAAGAGCCCTATATATATCATGAGCATATATATCATGCTGAGGCTCTGACTAAAAAAACAAAACAAAACAAAACAAAACCACAAAGCAAACAAACGACAAACAAACAATCTTCTTACATCTTTTTACATTTGCTTAAAATTTGGGCCTGAATATATTTCTTAAACTGGTCTATTGAATGAGTGGAACGAGAAACATAAAATTTAGTCCCAAAGAAGCTGACATTCATCATTCATAGAATTCATTATATTCGTAAAAATACAGTTTTGTAGAAACACTGTACAGTTCAACCAGAACCAACCTACTCACCACGTTGTAAGAAAATAGGTTTACTTTCTTTAAATATAGCAATAGGAAAAGCAGACAGTGCAGAGAAAATAGAGAAAAATTATAAAAAGAAAAAAACTCTCCCACTACACACAAAAAGAACAAGAAAAGGAAAAGGCCTGTAGCCCCCCTAGAGGAGCATTTTGTACAAACAAAACCATATCTCCTGTTTTTTAACAATTACTATGTTCCCATTAATAGCTCAAGCATAACTCTACAATGGATATACTCTCAAACCTGTTAAAACCACTGCTTTTATAACTATCGGCTACAGGAGCCTTGGAAGACAGATTCTTTAAAACTGGAGGCTAGAAATATATTTAAAAAAAAATAGGCTCAATTTTCATCCCTAATTTTCCTGAAAAATCTGACATCTACTCTGGTAATAGAAAATATCTAATAAAAATATATGACTCATTACTTTTTGCACATTTTAATATTTCCAAGAATTTAGGAACTAAAATCCTCTATGTTCTTTAATCATATATTTCAGAGTAATACAAAAATGAAGTAAACCTTTATAAATGTTTTCCTACTAAGAAATTCTTAGCCTCCCTCCAAGGATACTCCTGGAGGTGACTGTGGGATGTGTGAACATCGATATTCTCTGGACATTTTGTGTGTCAAAACTGTTGAGCATTTCCTCCTGAAGATCAACCCAGCACAAACACTGAAGCTTAGGCAACCTGGAAAATTCTGAATCCTTGCATTTCTTAACATAACAAAATATTTTTCATGCCATATGAAAGCTGTTTTTCTGCATCCGTCTAGATCGGAGCAGCAATGGCCTTCTCATAATAACTTTGAACTATACTTTCCAAACTGAGATGATCACTTCATTTCAAGATTGTTCTCATTTATTTGAGGAGTGTGGAGGGTATTTTCCCCTCCAAAACTCCTTTACCTAAGGAAAGATTAGATACAATACAGAACAGATAACAACCACCTATATTCTGAAATCATTAGCTGTTTAATAATGAATTTCAAGATCTATAACTAATGATTATTTATTAAACAGAGGAATGTTTGCCATAATTTCAAATTGCAATAAATAAAACCCTAAAGGTCACAAGTTTAATGATGTTTGCCTACTCAGCTTGCTTTTCATCATGAGCTTTGAAGTGCCAAATATTTTTCTGAAGAATCAGAAGCCAGGCAAAAACAGCTGAACAGGGATAACAAAATCCCAAAAGGCAACAAACAAACCACAAGCCTTAGACATGATCAGAGCTGGCTCAGAATGAGATTCAAGACCTACTGAAACATGAGTTAATAAAAGCAACAGGACTAATGCACTTTGTGATGTACTCAGGCTGCAAGTAAGACCAGAGTGGGAGGAAGGGAATTAACTGAGAACCAACAAAAGGCTCTTCACTTTCCCTTTGGGAAAAATATAATTTGAAAGATTAGAACAGGAGGAGAGATGAAGAGAGGAAAGCAGTAGGGAAAAACAATTTTTTCAAAAAGAGTGACAAATATGTCCCTCCTCAATAAGGATCAAGACTAGCAAAAAAAAAAAAATCTTTCTTGTTTAGTTTAGTGCCAAAACAGTGCATAAAGACACCATTTGAATTATGAATAACGTATGAATAACATCAATAGCCTGAAAGTGAATTTTCTTGTCTTTTCAAAAAACCCTCATGAGACATCACACAATCTTCTGTAATAGTGCCCTGAATGGCAACATGATTTGTGGACTCAGCAAATGTGCACAGCTTGACCAGGCACATGGTACCTCTGGAAAAAGCAGTGGAAAGAATGGAGAAAAAGAAAACAGGTACAGGCTACCAGCAGAGACATCAAGCAGCCTAATACTTGCAACACAAACAACTAAAAAGTTAGAACCCTCCAGTTCAAAGCATCTTCTTTAGTGTAGCACAACATTTCTTTTTTAACATTTTCAACAAAAAAAAAAAATTTCATGTCTACAACCATAACTAAAATCACATCAAATTAGCAATCAGTCATTACAAGTTCCTAAAATCAGAATATTTGTCAGTAATTTTTTTCTTTCAAGATGAAATAAAGTAATTTCAGGTCAGGTAAAATTGAGTGTTCTGAGACTATAACTACTTGGACCTCTGAATTAAAACTTAAATATTAAACTGAATCTTCAAGTAAAAATATGGAAATAAAGAGCATACACTGTCTAATCGAAGAATCCCAGAATGAAAGAACGGTTAGAGTTGAAAGGGACTTTTGGAGATCATCTAGTCCAACCCCTTTGACAAGGCAGGGTCACTTCAATGAAAGAGCCGGGGCAGAGCTGCCCAAACCATGTGCAAGACCAGAAGCATAACAAGTGTTCACAACACCTCCAGGGCTGGAGCTTGTGAGTAGAATTGGAGAAGGCCATTTGCAACTGGTGAAGCATGGGCTGGACTAGAGATATTAGGCCCTCTTCAGGGCTCTCTTGATGTACAGTCTTGAGCAAAGGATTTGATTCCCCTATGAATTTCATTCCTCATTTCTGCTGCGTCAAGTACACAGACTAAGGTATTCCAGGACCACTGGTTTATTCTGTTTATTCTGTTTTATTCTATGTGCTGACAGTGTCACATGAGCACAAGGTTAAGAAGTTGCAATTCAGAATTAACGATTTTGAGTACAGGACACATTCTGAGCCGGGTAGAGAGTGAAACATGCAGCATCTAGAAGACAGAATGTGGAGAAGGTCAGGAGCCTCCTGAATTTAGCCTTAGAGGGATGCAGGAAGAAAGAGGACAAAGGATTCACAAAAGAAAGACAGACCCTTACCATTATGTAACATCTTGACTTTGAGTGCTTGCATGTACGGCCCCCAGGGAATTTAACATAGAATGCTTAACCTCCACTTTGGGAAATGAAAATACAAACCAGCACACAATGCTTGAAACTTTATAGTCTGCTTGAAGTGATTTCCATGGTGTAAACAAATAACACTCTTTCCCTGCTTCTTTTGATTCCAGATTCTTTCTATTCCCCTTAAAACAAAACAAGAATTTGATTATTTAAGCAAATTACAACAGCAAATTTATGCAGTTCCCTTCCATCTCCAGTGAAGCATACCATGTCCAATATTAACACAGCCTTCTGTACAATAAAACATTACAAAAGGTATGTACTTTTTTTCCCTTAGTAAAACTGCTGCCACCACCAGCAGCCTTGAATCTGCCAATTGTAATTACAACTCTAGGATTTTATTGTCAAATACATTCCTCAGATAAATCATTCTTGCCTTTTCAATGATTCTGACTGATGTGCTGAGCATGGAGCTATCTCTTAAAAGCTGGAACATATGAGGTAATGCAGATTTCCTTGCCTTTTTACAGGCTATACAAAGCCTTTTTGCAAATGCATTTTTATTTTCAGTGCTTGTTTCTTATCTGTATGGCTTAGTTTACATGAATCTGCACTGCTTTGCAGCAAATCAGATTCAAGTATATCATTTGTGAGCTACATACAAAGGCAGTAGTAAGAGCATTAATCTGTTCTTTTCAGCACACTAGGACTCAAGAAGCTCCTACAATTTAGCATTAACAAGCTGTTTATTTCATTTACCTACTTAATGACTGAAAAAATAAAAAAAGAAAATGATGATTGCTTGTTTGTTAATGAAAGGGTACTGTGGTTAACCACCGGAAAAACTATTAAGCATCGTAAAATTGTCCTTGGAATTTGACACTTTTAATGTCTCTGATGTGACATACTAGCAATGCAATGGAAATAGCAAGATCGATAAAGGTTTCACCTAACTCCCAATTAGATAATCTCATGGATTTGAGGAAGAAAATAAAAGTTAACTTGAAAAGAGAGAAATCTAAATAGTAAAACATTTTAGATTATTGGACAGTGAAAGGTGACATGGGTTGAGTGCTATTTTATGATCATAATTTAGCTGCCTTATAAAAACATGGACCTACTTAATTTTTGTATGTATTGCCTATGTTTTTGTCCAGCTAGGAAACTTTCAGGTCCCTGAAGGTCCTTGCTACATTACCAATTATTTTCAGAAAAATGGAAAACAAAACCAAAAATTACTTTTGATAATTTTTTTCCTTGCTCTTTGTAGTGGGAGCCTTGTATTGGGACACTGTACTGAGCTGCTGACCTTGAAGTGTACATGTCTCCTCTACTTGTACTATGGGCTGGAGCAGGCTGTATGCAGCATGAGTGGCTACTGCAGGGGAACCTGCTGCCGTGCCCAGTGCCAGCCTGTACAGCAACAGTAGGTGGAAGGGCAGAGGGAACATCCCAGCCTGTTAGGAATCTCTGATAGCTGAACAGTTTCCCAATATAACCTGTAACTTCTCATGTGCTTGGGAACGGAAGAGTCTATGCAGATCAAGTGATGTGGTGAAGTGATCCTGACTGGGATGCTGCTGTCCCTCAAGGAGTTGGTGACCCACATTGCAGTTGACTTCAGGCCTGTGCTGTGCTGGGCCACCTGTCCAGCGTGGCTTCAGGATGCGTGATGTTGCTCAAACACCTTGGTTGCAGGACAAACTCAGCCAGCTCATCATGATAGAAAAGCATGCAGGGAGCTGCCCCTTGGTGCTGCAATTACACCACCTGTATGACCTCACCTTTAACTAGAAGTGCTGTAAAAAGCCTTTATGAGAGCATTCTTTATGAATGGAGATGTTTGCTCATAAGGAAATTATATATATAGCTGAAAGGATCGTAAGGGAGAAACCTCTCTCCTTGAACAGGATCTCTGGAGCCTGCCATGCATATCAATCTGTGGTCTCTGATGATGCTGAACATGAGGTTCCCAGCTTTGGTAGGGACACCAGATTTATTCCAGCAGTCTTCTGTAGAGGGCAGATAAGGAAAAAGAAAATAAATTAGCCCTATATTATTAAAAAGGCTCTTTTATTAAGCTACTTGTTGTTGGCTCATCTCTTTCTCTCACACTGCACTTCAGTGTCCAAGGCTTAGAACTTTGACACAATATTTTTTGCATGGCTACCAATAAAAAGAACAAGGAAAATCTTGAAATCTAAAATTTTTTTTAAGAACTTTGCCAGCAGATCACTACAAGTACAATTACATTTCTGACTATCTTCCCCCCTGATTTCATCCTGCCCAAAAATCTTTTGACTAACTTTTTTTTTGGCTAACTTTTGACTACTCAATTCTCAACTACTGAACTCTGCAATTACCACTGGAAGCTTAGTCCTACAAAGAACAAGGGCTGAAGCTGTAATATAAACTTACTTTCACAACAGTCTGGAAGACATGAGGGTATTTGGAACCAAAGTGGAATGCCCCATGTAAGAATTAGATTTTTTAATAAGTCTTTCAGAAGAGCACCAGTGCTGGAAGTTGGCCAGATGTAACCTAATTAAGCTGTAGAAAATGGTCAGGAAAGTGAGAGCTCTTGATTAACATCCCTTTCCTAGGCTTAGGCTCAATGTTTTGTCATATCTACAGACACTTCACCACGTAAAAGCATCAGTGCTGAACTTGCTGTTTTATAGGTAGACAGGCCTAGGGCTTGTCTTTCTGTACAGCAGACAATTCATTTCCTCCTTTCCAGATAAACCCACAGGAGGATGGAAAGTAAGTGAACAAATAGATTTTGCCCAAAATTCAAGCCAAAATGCTGGATAGCATTGGGATTAAGATGCAGCAAGGAAAGAAAACTTCAATTTTAAATATGACTATGGAAGTAAGAAGGCTTACAGGTTTTAAGTATTTAGCACAATTTTGAACACCCGAATTCTGGACTTAAATAAAATGACAGCATCTAAAATTCAGTTTAAAAAACAAACTCCTGTCACAGATTTAAACAGTAACATGTAGAAAGAAAAGACCAGATGCATTGAAAGTACTTTGGTAACTTATCAGTAAATATCAAGGTATATCTGTGTGGATTAGAGATCCTGAGAAGCTCCTGTTCTCCCATCTTTTATGTGTTTATGTGTTATTTGTGATTAGACTAAAAATAGAAATCTTAAGGAGTCTACATGCATTGTTTCCTACAGTAAACAGTAAGATCTATCATTGTGCTCACTGATTTCTCTGAGGAAGCCGACATACTAAAAACTGCAAAGTTAATTCACGGCAATAGATATTGCAATTTACAGATGAAACATCAGTATAATTTGGAATACAGGCAGATTTTTGGAGTTTATGAAGTTTATACACTGTCAGTCTACTGAATGGGTTTATGTTCTCTGTAAGCAGTTCATTTCATGGCTCTCAATTTTTACATGGCACTCTGTAAAAAAAAAATTAGTACTTAAATCTCAGGAAACTCTTGAATAGTATATAAGAGATGAAAATGTAACCATAGATTTACTTTTGACACTATCCATACTGTCACCTCGACCTCTCATTTTGTGTTTGTTTTGGGTTTTTTTTCTACCTTTGAGGTAAGAGAACATGTATACAAGGTGTGCAAAAATAAGCAGACATCATATCTCGCCTTTGCATTGCTTGAGTAACACTCAAGCCCTTGAAAAATAATTGCAGATTGTGTTATGGAGGATGCTACAGAAGTGAAAACAAACTATTGAAGTGATGGAAATATCATTTAGGAACCTTTGAAGCTCATTACAATTTCAAATCCAGAAACCCGTGTAAAGTAGCATTTACTATTTTCAAAGTATTTGCATTGCGTACATAACTTTATTCTGGTGTAAGACTAGCTTTTAGAAGGAAGATAAAAACTCCACTTATTGGTGGGGAAAAAAAACCCATCTTCTATCTACCTTATCTATTTCAGGAAAAAGTTGGTTTCTAGACAGTTACATAGTTCAGCAAACATTTCATTCCATATGTCTTTGCTGATGTGAATAGTGTTAGTACTGACTTCATTACCAAAAGAAATAAAAGATTGTGGAAACAGAAAGAAAAACTGGGTGACTGTAGAATGGAAGAATGTTTAAGTCTTCCACAAAGTGTTCCACAAAGTCCTTCCTTAAGAGAAGAGCCAGACATAAATATAGATTAGACTGAAAATTTTAATTCAATATATAATATTGAATTAAATTCTGGTCTCTGACTAGATTAGGATTTGCATCAATCTTTATAGATATAAACAAAAAGACAACACATACTGGTCAGGTTCCCAAAAAGTTATAACAAAATACTAAACCTCAATTAAAACATACACTGTAGGGATATTATGTACACATAGAATCCATGACATAATAGAACAACAGTGTAATATAAAATAATACCCAAATAATTTAAGAATCACAGTGTTCCTTTGATAAATAAACAGATTAACCAATAAATGAATTTCTAGTCTCCAGAAAAACCTATTCAAAATAGGAAATATTTTCATTCTTTGCCATTGTCTGCATAAGCTTTCTTTACAAAAGATACCTAGCATTCATTCATCCCTTCTCCAAACTAAAACAAAATTGTATTTGAATTATGGATGGCAGAAGGAAGATTACATGATATCCAGAGATGGAACTCAGGGAAGTCTCTTTTTTAACAATTCTTTATGATTTATTTTATCAATTGCACATATTGATTGCAAAGCATCACTTAATCATATGCATGGCCATACTAGGTATAGTTCTATTGGTCTCAAATCACTTTGTTAGAATTGCATCAGAAAATTCTATTACTTCTTATAACATTTATTGTTACCAATTTGTCTCAACCTTACTCTTTATTACAAACAAAAAGTAATTGTAGCTTACGACTTTGCATTAACAGAAATGTCCCACCTGTAATTTAATTTCTGAACAAGGTCAGTGCAACCTTTCACATTTAGTTTCTGTGTTGTTAACAATGCAATTTGTTTATGCCATGCAAGCTGCTAAGTTTCCACTGCTTACAATTTTGCACAGTTAAAAGACTTGAACATAATCAGCCCTTCCTTATTTTAGGCTTCATTGGATCCTAATTCTTTAAAATAACTTCTAAAGAGTACAAATGTTTCACCTTTTGTCTGCACCAGTGCCAGAAATACAGGTGACAATATATTTCAAACTAGTAAGAGGGTCTCTCATCAAAAAGACCTCACTGTAGGAGATGAAACATTAAAATAAAATAAAAAAAACAGCAATGGAGCTGATAAGGGGTGCAGTTCTGTGAATTGCATCTACCTTTGGGGCAATTTAAAGGAGATCCACGATCTACAGCTGAGTGCAATGAAAGACAAAAGATCAAAGAAGCAGAAGCTTTTTCAGTGGGACTTTGCTACTGTGACTGAACTCATAGTGATAAAGTCAGAAAAGTCACAGGCAGAGTATGTGAGGTGTTGAATAGTGAGAATGAGTCATCTGGGGGCAACATGATGGATCCCAACTCAAAAGCACAAGAGGAAGGAGGCAGTGTAACAGGCTCAAGCAACAGAAGAGAAGTTTAACACCTGCAACAATCTTTCAAAGATACCATAGGCTTTTCTCAATTAAAATTATCTTCATTAGGTATAATGACAAAGTTTTAAAACATGTGTCAAAAGAGAGATTCCTTTTTTAATATATTAATAATCATTCTATTAATTGCTTGCTTAAAGAGTAAGAATGGTACCAATAGGACAATAATGAAAGTAGGACATCATTGAAGTGAAAAAGAAAAAAGTGACTTAGAAAATGCCAAGCCCACTTAACTACTGAATCCTGAAAAAATACTTTTCTAAAGATGCAGCGCTTTGTCTCACTACATACCTCCAGTCCTTCATTTTGGAGACACTGTTTTTACCCAAGAAGTTTTTTCAAAAGTCAGGGTGCAGTATCAATGTTTCTAAAAGCACAAACAAGAAAACCATTAAAAGTTTTTTTTTAGGGAAAGAAACAATACAATCACTGTGATGAGAAGAGACTCTTTCAGCTATACACTTCAGAGACTTTCATCATGATAATAGTTCCTTAATCACATGCTTGAATTCACGTACCTTTCTGAAATGCCTTAACATTAGGCAAGAAAAGTGATTTCCCGTTCAGGGATTGCCCGTTTCTACCCTTCTAGAGATGCATGTAGGATTTCAATATTTGTGGGAGGAAAACTTTACTGTGAGGGATCTGGCTGAACTATTCTAAAGAGGTTTTATTATTTTTAACAGCAGTTTACAGTGTATATCAAATTGTATATGTTCAAGAAACCCTTCTACGCTGCCTTTATTTCTTAAGTAATATATAACATCCTGTCTAAAGTCAGAAAGGGAATCCCTTCTACAGAGCCACAGAGAAAACCGAAGTTTCCTTCACAGATTTCAGCAAAAATTTGAAAATGAAAGTTTATGACAATAAGAGTATTATTCTAGTTCTGAGTAAGACATTTGTTTACAAATAAAAATTGAGGGAAAAATAAAGAAATAACTGAAATACTGCAATGTCATGATAAAAAAGAATTTCCATAAAAGCCTATCACAGCTATAGCAAGGATTTTTAAAAAGTGAAAGGAACAGACTTTTTTTAAAACTTTTCTATTAAGTACACAGTAGATATTAAACTGATAATTCATAATAAACTTAATAGCTAGTCTCAGGAAAGTGGGAAAATAAAACAGCAGGAAATAGGAAATTATGCATGAAATAATATTATCTAAGCCTCCCAGTGCATCTGGATTTTATACTTGGATTGTATAGTATATTGTAGTAGATACTATGGGTCCCTGGACAATTTGCACTGGACCTAACTATGCTTCATCAACTACTATAAGGATGTAAATTTTACCTCTTGTCTATTTTATCCTAATACTTAGCAAGGAAATAGCATAAAAGCTTAGTGTGGTGTTGCAACAGTGTTGCAAAATGCCCCTGAAATATTTTCTTTGTAAAACAACCAGGCTGCCTGCCAGCTTCCTTGTCCCTGCTGCTGTTTTGTGTGTGAACCCAAGCGCCATGCCATGCTCTGTCTAGGTGAGCTTACCTACCCTGTATCTCCTTCACACCATGAGGGATCCAGGTAGGGTTTGGGCTCAAGTGACGGCTCAATCCTAATTTTGTCCATGAGGTGTTGTACAACACCAACTCAGCCATTTGCCTCTGTCCTACACAGGACAAGGAGGAAACGTGCTTCCTCTCAGTCACTCTCATACCTTAATGTTGAGAGGGTGGTTCCTCTTCAGCAGTCTTGTCTGTGAAATGCCAATGCATTCAGGCATTGCAGACTTCTTGGTTATCTGCTTTAAACACCACCCTCTTCTTAAATTTAATCACTCATCATAATCTTCCAGTCTAACTTCTTCCCTCTCCCCACCACCACTACGCTTCTCCCCTTGCTTTTTCCCCAATTCTTGTGTTTACTATTTAATTCTTCACATTCAAAAGATACATGAAGTGCAAAAGGCTTACATCAAGGGATGCTGTCAATTATATATTTTCATTTAGGAACAGGGTATGGTGATTATTGCAAAAACATGTCATTCAAGTGCAACCTCATTTCTTACATAAAAATAACCCAGCAATTTAAGCACCATTTGTTCACTTTGTCCTTTCTGTGTTTAAGGCTCTCCTTTTCAAAGAAGCCTTCAATACTTCTTGTCTATTACTGAAAATTACATTTTTTGAAATTTGGTTCAGGTTTAGATATCAAAGGTTTTCTTCCTCCAATGGCATGTGTCAAAGTTTTTTGAAAACACTTAAAAACTACTCTTTGCAATTCTTTTCTCCTGAAAAAATCAGCCTTATAAATGCCACTTCATACATGAAATATTGGAAGATTACCACTGTTCTAGTTTTTCAGTTTGTTAAGCATATATTGCAACACAACCAAGCATGTTCAAAGTTAATGATGTCTTTCATTATGTCCTGTAAGCAGGACATGACAGACACCATTTAAAGCCATGGATGAAAGAGTGAATTCCAGAAATCACAGTATTTGTATAGTATTGAATAATCCTGAAGTTATACATGGGTCCCCAATGCCTCAGGATTAGAGGCTCTGAAGTCTGAAGAGAGCTATGGGACACTCATGTGCACATTAGAAATCAAGGCTGGTGAAATTGCTTGTTGAATTTTCAAAAGAAGTGTGTCAAAATCAATAGCCTTAAAATTGGAACTGATGCATTCCCACATTAATAAAGGCCACTGGTATAATTCTTGCCCATCTGCAAAGACCTAGGTTTTGCTATTTTTGTGTTGAAGAAATTTACAAGGCCTGAAAGTTCACAGAATCCTTACTAACTCTTCGGTATCTCAGCATTGGTATTGTACAAATTAATTTCTCTACTTTTATTTCTGAACAGAATCATGTACACCACAATGTATGGAACTACCAAGTTTTCACTGATGAAAATATGTCTTTTTATTTAAAAACTTATGTAGTACTTTTTAAAGCAGAAAAATAAATGTAAACAGCTACAAAGCAGAAATACAAAGAAAACAACAAATTTAAGAAGCAGCTTCCATGGCTCAGCGTATCTGCAGATAAACTAGAGGGTGGACAAGGAGTGGATAATTTGAAAGCCTATTCCCTTTAAAATGCTGGATCAGGTCTTCTGGCCACTGTACTTTCCCAAGTCCCCTGCTATTGAATAGGCACTCCAAAAACTACTTTTCAGTCAACACTGTAATTAACACTATTTTGCAGAGAAACTTTTCTGCAGACATTTGTTAAACTGTTACTTTCTAGAGTATTTTTAGGCACTGCTATACTCAGAGATATTTCATCTTTAAAACCTGGAAAACCAAAGAAGTAGGTACGGAATTTACCCAATACTATAATCAAGTTCTTAGTCATCTCTATTTCATCATTTGGAAATAAATATCAGTAGGAAGTATCAGTTACTCCATTATTACCTGAAGAGTGGTGTTGATGGATAAGTAGCTTAAGCATTTAGCTGTCCACATACGCTATGGCATCTCAAGGTGGCATCTCAAACCGTGATAGAAAATTACATAATTTTTAAAGGACAAATGCCAACATCAGTTTCTCAAACAGATAATATGCAAATGAACTGAACACTGAATTACTTACCATCAATAGTATAATGCAGTTGGCTTAAACTAATCCAGCTGCCATGTGACAAAACGTACCTGAGGAAGAAAAAATATTTTTCCACACAAATTGTCAGAAAATAGCTCAATAATGTCTCTAGTAAATTATGCTGTCTCCAAATCATTAAAAACTTTGAAAATCTTTTTCTTTTTCCACAAAAACGAGCCTCACTTTTGATATCCGAAATTATCTTTAGAAGTGGGAGGATAGGGAAGCGTGGAGGGGATACAGGAGATATGTGTAACACATAGTCAAACATTAAAAAAAACCAAACCAAACAAAAAAACCCTCCAAACAAACAAACAAAAAAACCCCCGAAAACAACCCAAAATAAGCATATTTATTCATTTAGCCTTATCATATTTCCCTGACTTGTCAGATTCATAGGGTAAAATAACTGTAAACATCAGCAAAGAAATGTTTTCATCTAGTTAATCAAAAATTGATGGATTCTATAGGACAAATGTACAGAGAATGCTTTTGGTTCAAGGAATATTACGCACTATTTTATTGTCCATATCTTAATTTTAAAGAGCTAGCGGATGGAATTAAATAGGTGGAGTGGGGTGGCAGTAGTGGGGATCATTGAGTAAAAAAACCTCCACATTATTCCTTGATTTTGAAAAATCAAGACACCTTATTGAGTCCTGATTTTTTTCCCCTCAGGTACATCTTGATATGCTACCTACAGCATTTCTGTATGTTCAGTTTGTTTAGACCTGTTCCCAAACTGAACAAATTTGTTGTTTATCAGTTTTCTATTAATTCCCAGACCATTCTGATTATCAATATAAGTATATCGTTTAGCTTTACAGGCTATGTAGGCTTTGAAGAGCAATGACAATCTAGAAGTGAAAAAGCTGATTCTGTGTAATTACAGTAACACTTTGCTTTGGACAGCAGAAAATATTATCCGTTTGCAAGCATTTGCTGATGGATCAGAGGTTCACTGGCAAATAAGTTAGAGATGACAGACAGCTTTGATAAAACAAATGTGTTTTCTCTGATAGGGGCACGATCCTTTGACTGCCAATTTATCAGAAAAAAGTATGAAGCTGAAGAGAAGAGAGGAAGAAAATATAAAATTAATTCAAGCTAAGACAATAAGTTAATCAGAAATAACTCCATATGAAAATTCTAGAAAAACCCAAAGTAATCCCATCTTCCTCTTACCTCTAATGTCAGCATTTGCATTAGATGAGAAAAAGAAAATTTCAGAAAGAGCACCAAAACCCAGATAAGAATAGCGTTATCAGTGCCAGAATTTAGATCTTCACCAGAGATATAACATGATGTAAAGGGAGGAATATCTGACTTGAAGTCCTTATAGTAGGTAGTCCAGTATCTTTAGTTAATGCTTAAAAACATTACCCCTTCCTGTTTAAATATATCTTTAAAAAAAATCTTCTCCTTTTAGAAAGCATATGCATAATCTTTCTCAACCCGCCATTCTCATTTTGAATTTCTAGGAAGGTTGGACAATGAAATTTAGCATGTGGACTTTGCCAATGAAAAAAAAGATATTTTTTTCCTCAGGTTCTCACACTGTAGTACTGCTGTATCTGAGATCACAGCAACACAAAGCAATTGTAGGAGACAAAAGAAATTTATAAATAACGCAAAGGACGTGCACAAGATTTGCAAAGGTCAAAGTAAATTTAACCTATGACAGCATTTAAAACTTCAAATCCATTTCTTACAAAGCAGATCTACCTGTCTATTTCTTGGTTTCTCTCAGAATAATTAGGTTTCTCTTCATCAAACAAAAAGAATTTAGAAGAGATTCAATATCTGGTCAGTTCAGTAAAGCAGTAATAAGATTTTATATATTCTATGTTAATAACTTGTACTTTGCTTCCTCCTTCCTCCCTTGTTAAGTTAGCCTTTGTGAAAAATCAGTGTGTGAAAATGCTCTGATGTCTGATGATTAGTCACAGTTAATTTTTACCTTCATGTAGCACTATTGCCTTTGTTTCAGATGAAAGCTTATGTTAACTTGTGCTATTCACTCACTGCATTTTGCCCTCTTGAGTTAACAAATGTAAGTCACGCAAGATGCAGTTAAAACTGCAGAGTAGTTCTGCTCAGACAGTCTTTTTACAAATAGCAACTCCACATTTAGAGACACAGTTATTAGCAATTTTGCCCAACTTCCTCCTAGGCTATAGTTAGGTAAAATTAATGAATTCTGTTTTGTTCAAATTAGTTCTTTAAGTTAAAGACTAGGGGGAAAAGCTAAGGTTAAGGGCAATGCATATTGCATTTTGTTATACACAGAACAAGCAGCTTTCCTATTCCTGTCTCTGGTGCTTTGGGCAAGATTCACCACATTCCACATTAAACAAAACAATGGATTGCAGTTCAAGTCCTTCAGGTTTCCTGTTGCTAATTAGGCTTTTAAACAACCTTTTAGAAGCATAAATGGATCAAATTTATAACAAAGTGTCCTGGAGGCACAAATAGATTTAATTCCTCTCCTGCTGGTAATCTCTCTCTGTCCTACATATCCCGTAGAACAACTCACTTCATTCTGATGGCTACTTCACCTCAAAGGTCTGACCCTCACTGGGGTGTCACTGGGCTAGACATTTACTTACAGCACCACTAAGTTCCCTGCAGTTTTTGGCTTATAAATTTTTGCCCTCCAGCCATGCATTTCTTCCTCCCAGCTCTATATTGCAGAAAGCAGTCATTCAGCACTGTTTAAACACAAATGAAAAAAAAAATATTACATGTCACACAAAACAATATCATTCTATATTTCTCTGGGAAACATCACATCTTTTGTTAACTTTGCTATCTCTCCTCCTCTCTTATAGCATCCAAGTGTGATTGAGATGACATGACTTGGTTTACTGGGGTCTTTCTCAAGCAATCAGTTACAAAAATCATAGATTCATAGAATGGTTTAGCTTGGAAAAATATTAAATATCAACTAGTTACAATACCCCCACCATTTAGAGGGAGACCTTCCACGAGACCAGTGTGTTCAGAGCCCCATCCACCTTGGTCTTGAACACTGCCACAAATTCTCTGGCAACTTGTTCCAGTGCCTCACCACACTGGCAGTAAAGAGTTTCTTCCTAATGTCAAATGTATTTACCCTCTTTCAGTTTGAAGACATTCCCCCATGTTCCGTCATTACATACCCTTGTTAAAAGTCTTTCTCCATATTTCTTGTGGGCCCTCTCTATGCTCTGGAATGTGCTATAAGATCTCCCCAGAACCTTCTCTTCTCCAGGCTGAACAGCCACATCTCTTTCAACCTTTCTGTAAAACAGAGGTACTGCAGCCCTCTGGTCATCTTCCTGTCCCTCCTGTGGACTCACTCCACTAGGCGCATGTCCCTCTTATGTTGGGTGCCCCAGAGCTGGACATAGCACTCCAAGGTGGGGGTCTCAGGAAAGCAGAGAATTCCCTCCCTTGCCCTGCTTACCGCACTTCTTTCGATGCAGCCCAGGAGGAAGTTGGCTTTCTGGGATGAAAGTGCACATTACTGACTCACGATGAGCTACTTGCCAATCAAAAATTTACTCAGAATAATTTCATCAGATGCTAAAACAGGGAAATATAATACCTCACAATGATATTCAGTATAAGGAAATAAAATACTTATTCACCATTTGGTAACTCATTGGAAAAATATTTTCTGTGGCTAGGATTTCCTTATAAATTACCAAAACCAGGCACTTAAGTTCTCAGAAGAAGCTTAGAATATATCATGACTCACTAAGGTACACTCTAATAAGTACATCTAGTTTTCCACTAACCCAACTTGCAAGAACAAAGAAACCCTGTAGATCCCAATCACACAACGACCTTTCTTTGTGTTTCTGTGAAAATATAGAAATTTATTTAAAGAGATTTGAAATGTTTGGCTGCATCTCTGAGCTCTCTAGCTCTCTGTCTCCAAATAGAAGACTTCTGTTACTATAAAAAACAGGACAGAGTTTCTGGATATAACTACTTAAGAGTTTAAAATCAGAAAGGAGAAAAAACTGATAACAATGTTACTTACAGGCAAATAAAAAAAATAAGAAAAAAATCAGATTTATAACTCATATAGTCATAAAACCTTCTTGTTAGACATTTCCAAAAATTCACTGCCTCCCTCACTTACCTCACACCCTGCAAACTATGCAGAGGAAGACCAGCTGCATGACTTATGCCACTTAGGCTGACATATTTCCTAGGGAGGGATGCAGGCACCATAAACTCAAAACGTTAATGAAGCACTGAGCCTCCACTGTCTGAGCATTTGCTTTTCACTATACAGCCTAGGAAAGGTGCACAGAAGGGTTGCTAGTTGCAGCACTCTCACTTTAAGGAGCTGTGGTCTCTGCTGATGTAAGAGGACACATCAAGTATGCAAACCTCAGGTCTTTGGGACGACAACAGACAGGAGTTGTGGTCTCCCCTAGTAGATAGTATCCCTCACTAGCTGAGAGCCTTCAGTCCTTCAGCCAAAAGTTCAATTCAAGAGTTTTTCTGCCTTTATAAAAGTAAGGTACAGATATGCAGATATTATGGATATTCACAAAACAATTTTAAGGGGAAAAAATTATCTTTATCCAGCTATAAAACCTGTCTTTTAGTTAAACAAGAACTATACAGTTTTAGATACAGTAAACCTAATTCCTTCCAATCCTCATTAAATATTAATGCCGTTGCAGTTTTAGCTTCTTAAAAAAATATTTTCATAATCCTTTGTTTAGATATTTTGCTCAATCTTTTCATTTCTGCCCTGTTTGGGATGAAATGCCAGTACTTTTTCTGCTTTGGATTTGTATTCTCCCACTAAGTGAAAGCATACATGTGGCTCGTTGCCTGCAGCTGGGAGAGATTAGACTCTATAACCATTCAGATCCCTGTAGTCCAATGTTCTGTCTTCTTGTTACTGCACAAACCATTAGCTCAACTGCAAGGAAAGCTTACAAATGAATATGGGGAAATTTCTTGCTCATTGGACAAAACAAAAACCCTGAAGACTAGAATATACCACCAGGATAAAGATTTTTGCTTTGAAATACAAGATTATCAACATTATTTAACAACTTTTCAACACTGTGTCTTAAAAATATATATATACTTCTTGGAAGGTTTCCTAAGGGATAGGGAGATGAGGAGTTTCTTGGTTTCAGACGTCCTTTACTTGACAATGCATCTAACTCTAATATCGTCTGAAAGCAGATTATCATGTCAAGCCATTACTTTAAATAACTTTCAGAAAATATTATCAACTGGCAAGAAATCTATGAAGCTCATCATTTGCCATTCCCTTGCCCATTATAAACACTTCAGGCTTGGAACTGAACATGGTAACAAAATTTTACTAAGCAGGTTTCCTTAAAAACAAGAACTACATAATCTTGCCGCATGAATATGGCAAACATATTATTTATTCCTCCACTTTTGTTTTTTGACTAATTTTATTCCAGATATGCATGTTTTCAGATCCACACCTTTATTTCCTGTTCCAGCTCTCCAAAACCTCATAACATTAGTGTCTGGTAACATAAAATGTTTTACACAGGGACCAGGGGCACCTGGGATAATAAGGCAGTGATTTAAAATAAAATCTGCCAAAATAGGTACAAAAATTGCAGAAAATCTCAAAATAAGCATCCTCAGGAGAGCAATGAGCTCTGTGAGTTGAAATTTAAGTCTGACAGAGGTCAAAAATATTGCAATTTTGTTATGCCTAATTATCATAGGTCCCTTATTGCAGTCTACCATGTAGAGCATATCTGGTCTTGGCTGTGATTAAGCATGCTATTGAATCCAGAAAGACAGAGCTCTAGAATACTCTGTTGCTGTGCTATTATGAATCTCACATTTACAACTGCTCAAAATGCTCTAAATTCACCTTAGAAAAAGCACCATCTGGCTATTACTGCCTGCAAATTACCAGCTGTGAAATATTACTATATTAAGAATGTCAGCCAAAACAACAGCTGACCTTTTGTGCAATAGAAATGCTGTGTATAAGCCTTGCAACATTTTGATCCGGATTTCAACTTACAAACAAAACTTATGCTAATTTTGCCTTTTCACCAAAGGGTGTATTTTCTTCAGTATTTTAAGGATAAAAAAAAAAAAAAAAGAAAAAAGAAAAAAGAAAATCAAAGACTGATTTTCTAAAATGTTTAATTCTGATATTTTTTTCTTTATCACTGAAATTAATGGAGGATTTGTCTGGATTTGTCCTCATCATAGATATGAAGATGAATACTGTATTGTAATTTGAGGAATTTTTTCAATATGCATTCGTCTATATTGTCTTTCTTTCCAGAAAACTTTATAATTTATCCTTTATCAAGAACTATAAATGCTCTTGGTTTTTTTTTTTTGTTTGGGTTTTTTTTGTTTGTTTGGGGTTTTTTTTTGTTTGTTTGTTTGTTTTTTGGGTTTTTTGGGGTTTTTTTTTGTGTTTTTGTTTGGTTTTGGCTTTTTTTTACAAATTAAACTAATATTTATATGAGATGGAAGTAGTTTTGGAGTGAACAAAATATTATGAACTGATAGTCTTGTGGATTTGAGGGGGTTTGTTTGTTTTCTCCATCCCTTCACTGACTATCTCATAGAAGTATAGATAAAAAATGTTGAGGGAAAAGTGTTGTAAGTCTAACATGATTTCTAATGAAAGGAAGAACTGGTATACATAAAAGCTTGCTTTATTTTTTTTTTCCCAGGTTATATTAAATGGCCCAACAGAAGATAAAATCTTTCCCTTCAAACTTTGCCACAATATATCCTAAACATTGACAAAAGCACCAATGTTAATGACATAAGTGTGAGAAAAAAATGTGTTGTTGTGCAACAGCTTAGCAGAATAGCAGACAGGGAAACCCTTGAATATTTGTCTCAGTGGAGAGGATATGAATAGTTGTTTAGGATGCTTTGAAAAAACTTTTGCTTTTATCAGGTTTTTTATCTACTATAAGATTAATTCTGCCAAGTATTGTTCTTTTTAGGCAGAATATATTATGAAAAATAGATGAAAAATATGATGTTGAATTAATGAAGTTGAAATGATGAAAAAAACCATGCTGTACTGCACATTTCTTTCTCTGTTCCATAAGTGTTAATTAACAATGAATATTAATGAAATATCACAAAGATTATTAATCCAGAGAAGCAGCTTGGGACTGAGGGCTTAGTACACAACTAAATAGCCACTCATTAAGTCAACTGCAATAACTGGAAAATATGCATGCTCTTTGTCCAAGGAGGTGTACAAATGATCTTTTATTCAGATTTAAATCAGTACATTCAGAATTGACTAGAAACATTTGGCTAATCATTATGCTTCAGATAACAAATGGGAACTCATTCTACACAATGATAAAACAAGTGCCAATTGCTCACATTTTGTGCTGGTGTTTCTAAACCTGAAAATGTCATATTATCTGCAGGGCTTTTAGTTCAGCTGTAGCAACCACGTTCTGCTACTTGAAAGACATGCAGGAACACTATTGTACTGTCTGGACTTTGGCACTGCACAAAGAGACTGCCAGCTACTCGTGCTCACTCTCTGAATGCAATGAAAAACATGGCATGCACAGGCACATCCTAGCAAGCACCTAGCTCAGTCTGTCTTCAAAACTGATATACTATTTAGGAAGGCCATTCAGGCCTAGGCACTTTCTGTCATCCCATCTACTCCCTAAAGCCACCCTGGTATTGAAAATTGTTACAGGAATGGCAAACAGAACATCAAACCAAATATTTCACAGAATTGTCAATCCAAAGTTTCCTTGCTATGTTGGAGCTTCCAGTTTTGCATTTGGCACATTTGTTTTAGTTTGGTCTCTCAGGAGTTAAGTTGCCTGTATCAATCATCAGTGTGAACATTCCTATGCAGTTTTTTTTCTCTGTTTTATAAGGCTATTTTACACTGCTTTACCATTGAGATAAGGAAGCACATTTAGCTTACTTCAGGGGTAAATGCTTATCATCTGCAAGCTTCGAAGTGTCACTTCACCGTATTTTCTAAAACACTACTGAAGTTAAATAAAGCCTGTATCATCATAAATCCTACAGGACTGGTGTCTCGCTCCTCCCTTCCTCTACTCTAACCTTCAATACAAGAAAAGCCTTCCCCTAAAGCCACACGTAACTGTTCAACATACTCTGAGCAGGGTCTTTCAGATATTCTATGTATGCAACGGATGATGTTTAATGTAAAATTTCCTTACTTGAAGACGTTTGGTGCCACACAGGGTTTCTGAGTTAGCAAGTGATACAAAATATATTGAAAAGACAATACACAAGTAAATTTAGCTTCAAAAAATATAGCAATTGCAATATACAGTTCAATCCCATTACCAGTCCTGTCTCTAAGACCTGCTGACTGTTGCGGCACTGGGCATCTTACCCTACCAGGAAGGAATGTGTGGGTTGCAATCAGCTCAGTATTGTTTCTCTCTTCAAAATACCTTTGAAAAATTTTAGACTCTATGCTGGGCTGAGCCAAGATTTCATTCCCCCCTTTCTGGTCTGACCAACTCAGGGAGACAATTACACCTCCAGTTAAGTTGTCCATTTAAAACAAAACCCACTCTCTGACCCCTTTTGAATGAAGGCAGAAGTCAGTTTCTTTGCCTCTGGGAATAGTTTGGGCTTCATGATCACATCACCCTTGCAGATTATTCTTCTTCTATCACAGCGGTTCATTCATTGGGTTATATTAAATCCCTAGGGTTTTAGTCAGTCACACCATGGTAATTTACTCTCTTTATTTCCTCTGGATTTACTTTATGCACATGATACCTCATTCACAGAAGTATTACACAGATCATCAGTGAGGCAGGTCCTCCCTCTGAGGAGACAGAAACCATGCTGACTCCCAGAGAGCATTAATACACGTGCTTATATTTTTTATTATAGTTTCTGCTGTCTTTTCAGAGATATACGCCAGCTTCATTGCTCTGTAGCTGACAGGATGTCCTCCAGAGTCCTTTTGCAGGTAGGATTACAGCAGCAATATTCCCCTCTTCCCATACAGATTCTATTTTTAATGTTGGGCTGCAGACCAAGCTCCTAATTTCACATCTGAATTCTTTCAGAGTTCTCTGGTGAATATCATGCAAGACTTACCAGATGCAACTTGTCTATCAGATCTAATATAACCTATATATTTACTGAAAACTGAGCTAGTGTTTCTGCTCTGTCTCTTAAAGGTATGGGTCACTGGGAATCTCTCTGATACCTACAGCAGCAAAGGCCAATGCTTAGATCTCACTTTATTTCCCTGCTGCTTCTCTGGCTCTTTTGTCACCATGCAAAAACACCAACTACCTACCTGGTTCCTCAGTTTTGAACTATTTAAAGAGCTTCTTCATATGAGCTCAAGCATGGCACCTGCCATATTTTGTGGGCTTTCCTGTCCTTCTTGCTTTCATTCCTACCAACTTTTCAACTTTTTTTTTTTTTTCCCAAAACACTGACCTTTCAGCCTTTTTTGTTTTCTGTTTGCATCTCAACTTATTTGGTCTTCTAGCAAAAAGGATTTTTAACTGACTCTAGACTGCTTGCATTTTCTTGCACTTCTGCTTTAAGGAGGTGTTTGGTTTTGACAAATTCTCACATTTTCATACATTTCCAACTGTTAAAACTGAATATGCATGCACTGGATTTGTTTTGGTGATTGGCTTCTGCTACAACATTAAACCTAACTGTACTATGGTAACTACTACAGAGCAGCTGTACAGTGTTGATCAGCACTCAGTGTAAACCAGAAAGGCATATTTTCCTGTTGTTACACATAATTTGTCTCAGAAGCAGCCAATTATTGCATCTAGAAATGAAATTGATCTGTACACAGTAGCTTTATTTTCCCACTCTTCTACCTGCCATAAACTTCCAAATTGACTGATTTTGTTTAACACTCTGTTCATTATTTTTCCTAACTATGGTATAAACAGTACAATTAATAAAACCTTACTACTAGAATCTGGGAATTCTGGCCACAAGGGTTCCACAGTAATTCTCTTTTCCTTTAAAACCTGTCCTGTAATGCCTTTTACCCTCCCACCAGTGAAAATAATTTGATTCCTGTGAAGTTGGTAGCCTGGTAAAATTATGTCCCATTGAATTTCCTGCTTCTGAAACAGCTGCTTGCAAGCAGCACTTAATGTCATGCTTCCTCTTTTCTTTTTTTTTTTTCCAGAATTTAGTCTGGTATAAAAACACTTCAAAGTTTTATACTCACTCCATCACTTAAAGCTGCACATATGAATCAATTGGCATTATAGGTGAACTAATTTACCTTCTTTAATTTCTGTGTGATACTTATTTCTTTCAGAGTGTTGAGGACTGCACCGGACATTCTTCACATCAGTATAAACCAGGTGATCTGTGATTCTAAACTTTCAATATTTCTCTTTAACCTTTCCAATTCAGTATCATCAACTTGACTCCAGCATGATAAAGATGCAACTCATCCTCCCTATACAGTTTCCTCAGTTCCAAATATAAGTAAATCTCATCTTCACATCATCTACTCGTCTTTATACCATTATAATTTATCATTATCATTTATATCTCATCCATACATTGAGACTTCAAATCTCTGCCTGGAACTTGATATAAAAAACACAGATGAACCTATGGACGTCCTGGACTCTGGTTATTCTCCTAAACACCTTTCCAACATCTTTGTGATTACTTTGTTGATGGTTCCAACAGAGATATCTGCATCCATGAATAGATATCTCCTCATGTTCATTGCTTTTGTGTCTGGCATAAAAGTTCCCATTACCATCCTATTGGATGTCCAAAAAAACCCAGGTTTCCATGTATTACTGAACTCCCACCTGCTCATTCCAACTTGCAGCCACCCCTCTGCTAAATCTTGAGCCCAAGAGAACATTGAGCTCAGCTGGAAAGTGAATCCTGTTCAAAAACCTTCTTGTGAGAAGTGTTCTCCGTCTTTAAAACTTGATGCTCTTCTGTAGCCCTGGAAATGAAGTAATAGAGGTGAGGCTATCATCGTGTTTTCCAGTCGGCTACATGAAAAAAAAAAAAGAAAATAGTTTCCCTAATTTGCTTAATTCAGCAGTCCCAAACTAAAGAACACATGCCTGTTCACTTGGTGCTGGTGGATCCTTTCATTGTGTTGACAAATAAAAAATTTGCTCCTTAGATCAGTCATTACATGTACTGCATTTTGAAACAAATTGAGTATACCGTGTTCCACTGAGGGTATCTTGCTGCATTTGTTTTTTTGTGGGTTTTTTTTTGTTTGTTTCTT
>VXBU01008303.1:55340-67505 GCA_013400315.1 Bombycilla garrulus
TAATCTAAAAAATTCGGATTTTTTTTTTTTTTTTTATTTAAGCATCTCTATAAATATTGCCAGCAACATTAAAATATTTTTCAGGATTTAAATAAATTGAGATCAGAACAGGTTACCGACAAAGTTGCTCCTTCAGGATTTTTCTGAAACAGATGAGATTTGAAACAATTTTGAAAGAGAACAAAACAATAACTGCTCTAAAACTTCAATATTTTACCTCCAGACTTTCAAGGTTGTTGCTTTCTGCAGGCTTTTAGAGAAACTAGGAATGCAGTTTCCTCTAGACAGGAAAAGGATGCCACTAAAAAGTATGGGATTTGCCAGTGATAAACAGGTTGCTACTAGATTCCATTTTGGGGGATGACTAATTCAAAGTTCTTCCTAAAATTAAATGCTCTGTCTGGACTTGGAAGAGGGAAGCAGACAAAAGTATATGTTATGGGGTAAAAAAGGATGTAGTGTGACTCTAGGGGCTCGAGCTGGGTTGTTTTGTTAGGGTTTTATTTGTTTTGTTTGTTTGGATTTTTTCCATTATTTCATTTAATGTTTTTAGGTGCGGTTTAGAACTTGTATCAGTGACATAGCTAGAAGCCAAAAATCTCCCATTTCAAGGCTCCTTGTTCCCTTTCTGGCCAGCACACACTACCCGTTCATTTATGCCTAACACATTCCAATGCCCAAAGCCCCATAATCTATTGATATGAAATAGCAAAAGACAGTATTGCTCCCATTTTGATCATGCTTGCAAACAAATCTAACTCAACACAGCATGTTTGTTTCAAGAGAATACTACATTCTAATTAAATTCTTGCAAAGATATAATTATGTAAAAAGCCTCAATGCATTTCATGTTAGCGTTTATTATTTTATCTTAATCTTAAGTATTGCTATGATAAAAATTTCATTATCAGCTATCAATTGACCGATCCCTAAACATTTGTAATACTTAAAAAACATCAACCCTTCTCCAATTCCTCCTTTTCCCATGAGTTTCATGAACTGCTGTGTGTCTATTTATATCTGAAATACCTAATGGGAATCATTAAAACTTTAGCAAATCAAACATTAGCAAAAAACATTAAACAACAATCAAAAAAGCAACAGGCCAACCTCCTTTCTACTCCTCTTTATACAGCTCCTTTTAAACTCAATAGCAAAGCTGGGACACATACAGGAAATCAATTAATTTGCTACTGCCTCTTTGCAGGGATTCATTAACAGTCAAAGAAAAAGTAGCAGCAGGTATGGGATATGCAATTGCTGCCTGAATCTCTAACCAGAGGAATTTGAGCTGACAAAGAAAAAATCAACCTCTAGCTGGGCTTTCCTATGGGGTTTCTAGTCTTTCCTAGTTAACTTTAATAACAGCTAACCAATAGGAAAATAAAGCAGCAGGAGAGGGTATTCCAGTGAGTCAGTTGAATCTCCACTCAAGTGGTAGTCACTGCCTACCGAAATCCCAGACACCACAATGTTCCTGGACTGGGGAAAAAAAAAAATAAAAATAAAATCCATGCTATGTAGCATATCCAAAAAGTTCATATCTAATCTGTTGCTGAAACATAGGTAACATCTTGCTACCAAAGTAGCTTCCGTAAGTGTGAGTTCTGATTATTTAAAATGTTATCCTTTAAAAACAATCTTCAACCCAGACTCAGGCTGTTAAATCTCTTAAGAAAACTGAAGAATTGTGCAAAACTTTCCAACAGAGGAATGTGAGTGCACTTCAGCTGATTCAATAAGCTTCCTCAATGACTCCTAGATAGCTGAAGTCTCTTCTGGCTTTTCCTTAAAATCTGATGTAATTAAGTACCCATTTTGGAGTATGACATTGATGTTCGAAGTTGAGATTTTATTAAGCAGAGAAAGAAGGAAGAAAAAAACCCAAAAAAACCAAAAACCCAAACAAAACAAAACGAGAAAGAAATAAAATCAACTTCCCCTTAGAATGATCATCTTAGCACACAGAATAGTTGGTCTTTTTACTTTGGATTAGCAACAGTAGGAAAAAACTCAAAGGAAACTGTCCTATTGGAAATACAAATCTGACTGGGTTGCATAAAAGGAAAAAAATATCAAACTTAACTATTCAAAATTAGTAGAAACTGGCTTAAAAACATATCCTTCCAAAGCTGCTCAAAAATGTATAGTTACATTGATATTGGTGCTGTTCAAATTGCTGGTAAGCGAGTGGATTTTGAGATGAAATGAGGATATCTTCTCTGCTCCAGGAAAGAGATAGGTCTTGGCTAGAAAAAGCTGAGACAACATATACCAAATATCCTGCTTTGCTATCCAGCAAGCAACAGCTGACATTATTTCTTCTAAGCTCTCCTCTTTCTATCATGCACAGAAGTACAAACAATGATGTATTATGTGCTATTTAAAATCAAATTGTGCATCTGAATTCAGATTAAGATTCTTTTCTTCATTTCCTAAGAGCATATATAATATTATGGGTAGTATGAAACTAAGTGATTGACTATTAGTCAGTCTACAATGATAGGTTATTTCTTTAATATAGTATTTTCCGGCAGCTCCCTACTCCAACTCTGCACTTCAATTGCTTGGTTCTCTTCGTACAAAATATGTTGCTCTACTAGTCTCTTCTTAGGATGTTCAGGAAGGATAGTTGAGCTAAAGTTGGTCTTCGAATTTATGTCCAGGAAACCTCACAGAATGATTAGAAGGAATGCAGCTTCTGAAGAAGGAACCAGCAATTTTCTATACACCCATCCTAGGGTGCTGTGTATTTTGTATGTAGAAATGACTAAATGACACTGCAGAGGTAGTATCAGTTAAAAAATCTTCCTGAAACAACCTGCTCATTATTCGTCGTTGGTTTAATCCAGATAGAATCTAGTCGTTGCACTACTTTGTCTCCTGCAGTTAGTTTCATTACAGTGACTATATCTGCATTTCTGTTTCCAATACAAAATGCTCTCATTTGTGATATCTGTCCTCTTAATGAGGTTCACTAGATAATATTGGTATCCCATTTTCAATTGGTTTTTTCTGGTGAAATTTCTCATATTGGCAATATTCTTTAGATAAGGTATTTCAGGAAGCTTAAGACAAAAATCAATCAGTCATGTCTAACAATGAAAATGAATGCCACTATTTTTCTCATTTAGAAAGTCAAGTCTGTTGAAGTGTAGAGTTTATAGTCCTTGGCATATCTGCATGTCTGTGCAGGCTATAAAAATCTGTACAGTGGAAAAATAGAGAGCTCAACAACACTAGTGTGCTGCTGTGATATTATCATAGTATCATAATATATACACATAACAAGAAAGAATTATTATTATTATTATTTGCATAATGCAACATCACTTTTTAGAGTTTTCTGGCCTTTTATTGCTTGGCTTGACAACTTTACAGTTTCAAGCATACTGGGGTTTTTTCTAGTAATTACCCCTAGTACAAAAATAATAGGGTTTTGAGTTAGTATGATTTGGAATTGAAACTATGGAAGAAAATTAACAGGGTGAATCTCAGAGTAATCAATTTATTTACAGATATATACTCCATCTCTCTGCATAGCAGTGTAAAAATGCAGAATTAGTAGACTCACTAGAGTCCCACACCAACATTTTCCTCCTCAGCAAGGTACATTGTTTTCTGCCTCTTGATCTCCATTCCTTAAAACAGCCAAAGGGATGCATAGTCCTCCATAGTTTTCCTCTTCCCTATAGTTTAGTAGACTGAAAATCACTCTCTTGCCAATTTATGCTATATATACATAACCAGTTTCTGAAAGTGGAAGCTCATAATCTGTAGATCTTTTGAGCATAAGATTTAACTTTTGTTTTAATAGTTTTATTGAAGTTATTGGAAACCAAGCTAGCAATTCAAAGTATTTAGCTGAAAATGTGTGAATTTTCACTGTATACACAATAAGTCTGCTTTGAAAATAAAGCGTCTTAAGAAGTCTCAGGCAAAGCCTTGAAATTAGCCTGTTATTTTGAAAGAGCTTACCTGCAAATAATAGCATTCCAAGTCTTCGTTACAGCATTAATGTCAACACAGTTTTGGAAATTTAGAATGCAGTGAGTTGGAGCAGTGGAAGACTCAAAGACTCATTATAAATCTAGAGATGTTTCTCAGGCATCATATGCCCTCACCTTTGTGGGTGGCTTACATGACGATTAACCAGAAAATATCTTTTTTTCATCTCAGAGAGCAGCAGGGGGTAGAATAATGGTTAAAGCGAGCATCAGATGTATTTTTGAAAGGGAAGACGAAAACCAAATAGCACTTTGGGAAGCAGAAGCAAGAGATACAGTAAGAAGTTAGTTGGTCAAATTAAATTCTCTGCCCAAAGAATGAAATGGAACATAACTCTTCAGTACTTAAATACTTGTAGTTTTCCTGATAAAATACGTATCTAGATGAATATACAATTAAATTATTAATTAATGTAAAACAGGTGGCTTTTTTTTTCCTATTGCTTTCATATTTTATTTTATGAACTTGGTAACATCTTCAAGGGTGTAGTTAAGGCAGTAAGATTACACATTTGATCTGAAGTCATATTTGAAAACTCATCAATGGACATTAAGGCCAGGAACAATTTTGAATGCCAGGACGCAGGACAGAGCCTGGATTTTAGAGTGCCTCTAGCAGTATGCATATATCTCTAATATCTGAAATTTAGGTCTCAGCTCCATGCTTTTCCTATGATAAGGTCAATTACAGCAACCAAGTAAAAGACTCAGTATGTTTATTTATGGGAGCTTTAACAAGAGAAATAGTCCACATTGCAATGCACATGTATACAAATCTACCTCAAGTATTTCAAAGGCTACTACAAGACTGTACAAGGAAGCCTTGCCAAGGCACCCCGCTCAAGCTGAACAGCTGTGCTTTTGTTGCCACAGATAGACACGAGTGAACTCCTAGCAGCAGATTACTCATGTTACCTATCAGTCAGTCACTTCCCGTGAGTTTGAACAAAGGCACCTGGTCTTGTTGTTGTCACAGCATTATTTCACTTTGTCAAACTATGCTTTCCTGACTGCTTTCAGATCCAAGAGCTATGTACCAGGGCAATATGGAACTGTAATGATGAGGACAGCCTTTGCAAACATTACTTTCTTGATGCAAACAAATCTGTAATTCAAGCCATATGCAATATCTGTCTTCCTCTTCCCAGAGCATTTAACTTTGAATTTTATTTTACTACTGCAGCACATGACTTAAATGCAGAAGTAAATTATTATTTCTAATCCCATACACTCTCCATAAAGGACACAGAATCACAAACAGAAATGTTCAGAATTCAACAAGATCACATACCTTTTAAACCATTTTATCTTCAACACGTACGTTATGATTCAATTTTTAATTATGAACAACTTATTTTCCACAAGATCCCTGCTTAAATCAAACAGGACAGTAAATGCTTCCTTGTTGACTAGTCAATATTTTCCTTCCTATTCGCCAGTCATTTTGTGACCTCAGATTTTATTTACTATCTGCTGTTCGGGCTCTGTCATGAAGACAGAACTAAGAATTCCCTTAGGAGATTTTTCTATAGCACTTATAATTCTAGCATCCAAGTACTTCACAAAAAAACCCCAAAACAACAAAAACAAAACTAAAATCTAACAATAACAGCAAAAAAACAAAACTCAAAAAAAAAGAAAAGAAAAAAAAAGAAAAGAAAAGAAGAGCAATGGCTACAAAATCCCATGAGATGAAAAAGTATCTGTCCCATTTTACACATCTGGTACTGCGGACGAAAAAAGTAAGATGTATGGGACTTCAGAGTAACCGAATTCAGGGAGGTGTGCATATCTTCATAGACCACTGCCCCTTGCCTCTCCATACAGTCACTTTGAACAGTTCTATCTCCAGCCCTTGTAATAATGCTATCATAACATGAAGATGGGCTTTATTCCAACAGACTTTCTGTACAGCAAAATAATTGCACCTGATCATGTCTGATTCTTATGGCTATTTTCTGTGTAAGGTTTTGAGTAATTAAAGAGTCTTACCTTCTAACTTCTCACTGGAACCACCGGTTTATGATTCCCACCCTGAACTGTACCAGTCACCTGCCTCCAAAGACTCTGTAAGCAATAGAAAGATCCATCCCGATCACAAGTTTTTACTGAGTATTCCAGAAAAAACTTAATTTTCAAAATTCAAGAAGTACCTTGAGGAAGAAAAAGGAACCAAGTCCAGTTTGATGTATTCACCCTTCTCTCTCAGCCCCCGGAAGAAAACGGCAATAAAAAAATGGAAGATGAGTAGAGCATTACAAGAGCTCAGAAGCAGCTAAGTATTACTGGTGAACAGCAGGCAGAATCGACACACCATTTATCAGTCTCACTGAAGGATTCATTTTATTCCCAAAAAGGAATAGCCAAACCCAGCTCTATAATAAGATATTATTCCTCCCTGATTACTCCTAAATAATGTTGGAGAAGGAGTGAGTTACATTCAAGCCTTTTGCTGTCTCTGTGAATAGACAGATGTCAGAGATGGCACACGCTATCTCACCAGCTTCCTTAATTTCACAGATATTTTTTAGTTCTTCAGTTGCAGTAAGTATGTAGATGCCTTACACTGAATTCATAAATTCACTGTCTGTAAACAAGGTATCTCACTTCAAGTATTTGTACATAATCAAGAGCTATCAGATTCAAACACCTTATTCAGGACAGGATAAGTCAAGATCTAGAACTACATATTCACTGACTACACAGCCTTTATAACCAGGCTTCACTCTGCAGGCTCTGAAGACAGAAAAGGTGACTGTGTCAGTTTGCTTTTAAAGCATAAGCAATCAGACTATAGGCAAGTCTAAAATATCAGCATCTATATTTCTAGGCAAAAAAAGCCTAGCTAACATAGGCTGGCATATTCAGCACTACAAAACAAAGCAGCCCTCTTTAATCCATGCAATTTCAGGGGAAAAAAAATGTACAATTCCTAGTGGAGTCTTCTCAAATCTTTAGAAGGAGACACCCACTTTAAAAAGCAGCATTCTTAGGCATTCACCTAGTCAGAAACAATTCATTTTTCCCATCTTTTAGGTTAAAACCCCTTTGCTTCTGTTCATCAAGTCAGTCCTCTCTACTGCCCTTGAAATATTAGGATAGAAATACCAATAACAGTTGACAAATCCTCTAGCCACTGCAGCAACAGCAAATATAGGAGCCTGGACTAAGCAAAAGCCTGTTAAAAACAGGAGAACAGCACAGGTGTGACAGTAGCAGAGTTAATGAGCAGCACATGTTTTCAGTTAAAACCCTTAATTTGAAGCTTCTTCTAAGCCAGGAAAAATCTCAGGAATGGAGGTAACAGGTAAACAGTGACCCTGTCAGCTAAGAAATCAAAATTAGAATTCAGTTTTTATTGCTGCTGTATTGCTAGACCAGTACTTACTAAGTATTTTTTATTTATTCCATCAAGAAAAATTGAAGCTTTTATATCATCTAGAAAGAAGTTTCAAGAGAAACAACACGTTGAAGAAAGGGTTTGAATGGTTGCATATAGTCATAGTGCTTTACCTTGTACTATATATATCTCATTAGCTTATTTTACCTAGAGGCTAAGAACAGGATTAGTATAATAAAGACTGAATAAAATTTGTCCTATATATGCCCATTAATTGTCCTATCTTGGATTTAACCCATGTCATTAAATTCCATGCCAAAATGATTAAAAGCTTATGCATGTGATCAGAAGAGGTTTGGTCTTGTTCCACTGCTGCACAGACAACTAAAAGTCCAGCAGATTTCTGCACTCTCACACTGCAGCTTCTGATAATGAAGGGAAAGCATGTGGGACACCCACTGTGACAGGGAACTTTAAACAGCAATTAATAGGCAATTGCTTCCAGCTTCTTTGGTTCTGTCCTCTTAGAGATGGAGAAGAAAGGATAGAGCACAGATTCACAAAGAAACAGGAAAATGTGGAGACAAGACAGAAAAAAGGGAACAAATAAAATGTGAGAGCTCTCCAAAGCAGGAGGAGGCATCTACATACATGACACATCTGCAGGTCTAAAGCATCTCTGCCCTTTCCCAAGGGCTTTGACAGGACAGAGTTTAAACCTTTCCCTAAGGACACCAGCATTGTTGCTATAAAGGAACGGGAGATTTTGGAAGACAACCTTTGCATGATGGCAGGAGCATTTTACACCTGGAAAGATCTTTATACCTTCCTACTCCTAGGTTCCCTCACTATTACCAAGTGGAAAGAACTGCAAAAGGGGTATTGCACGATTGCATAGTTAAAATGTATGCTGAGTTTAAAGAGGGGCCTCAGGGCTGAGATACCCTTGGCTGGGGTCATCACTTTGGAAGCACAGACCTGCTCTGGCTCTGCAGGCACTTGTAGCCTCCTGCTGCCCAGCAATTGGGATGACTTCCTAATTTAGGATTCTAATTTATGGAAGAGTGGCTACTTTCCAAGGTAAAGAGAGACAAAATTAGCTTCTAGTGTCACAGAGGATCACAAATTAAAGAAATTAACACCCAAGTCATTATGAGCTACATGCCCAAATACTGAATATCATGGTAAAAGAGGTCAAATTGCTGCTTGACTTAGTTTCTGGAATGTGGATTCTGCTCAAACGAGGGTACAGATGCAGTATACATGAACGGATTTTCTCTCCACCCTTGGTTGCTCAACACTGAGGAGATCCCGTTACTTGTTATGATGCCTCTCTGACTGCGTTATTAGGAACTAGGCAGAGATATTGGCAGGTCTGCAGTTTGTTTCATCAGATAACCCATTCTTCCTCGCGTAAAGCAAGTATTTAAAGCCTACACAAATTATTTGCATTTCTGGGTCAGAGAAATGCAGGTGACAAGCTGATGAGAAGCTTATGCCTCGTAACTATCTATATACTTTTTAAAAATATTTAGCAGATGTTAAAGGTCCTACGTAAGCAAAGGTTGCATTTTCATCAATATCCTGGTGACAAACATGTAGTTGTTCCTTGATTACTGTCTGAATTCTTTTTCTCTTTTGCTAATGATTTCATTAGAAACAGACTTGGGAGAATCCCCCAGGACTGTTTGTTCTGGTCCGTAGAAATAAATTGCTTTTGTAAAATGGGGCAGAGATGACTCTGTCTTACAAGTCTGGGAAATTATTTCTCTACCTTTAATTTTTACATAAACATGTTTTTAGAAAGATGGATTGCTTTTTATGGGATAGCTTCAAAATATATTAAATGCCATAAATCTTTGTCTGTAGAGATCATATTCAGGAGAGATAGATTCTAAATGAGTAGACTTTATTAAGGCAGAGCAGTTGAAAACATTCATGACAAAAGATCTTTTCAAATTGACTGCAAATGAGATGCTTGTGCTAAACTTTTATTGTGACCCCCTTACCACACATCCAATCCTTATTCAATCCCCCTTACTACAAATTGAAAGGTTTGCTTTATCCAAAATATTAAACTTTGTTGTAGAGTATTAGATTTTTGGTTTATCTCATCTGGATATTTGCCAGAATACTTAGTGCATATGTTTCTCTGGCTAGACAAATAGATAATGACCAACAACTTTAGCTATCAGCCTGAAGATCAATGCTCTTAAAAAGCCATCAGGTAAACAGTGAAACTCTGTAGACATTTGTTTCTGTAATCTACCAATGTATGTGTGACTAGTGCATAAGTCCTGCATACAAGCAAATAATAAATATTGTGGCTATGCACTCTAATAAACAAAGAGACAACTATAAGGCTTAATAATTTCAGTCCCATACACTTCTATTTGATTCTCTCAATGCTCACCTTACTCAGACCATTTTATTCTCCACAATTTCTGGAGGGAATTATAAAATGTAGGAACATGCAATTCTGTCTGTTTCAGCACCAGGCCCACAATGTAGCTCATGGATGCTGATGACCTTGAAAGTTACTTATGTATGAGACGAAAAGTGTCCCCTTGGTTTTCTGGCATAGTAGTATTAGGTATATGCACACAGAATTCTTTGATGATAAAAAATAAGCTATTGTCCCCTTGGTTAAAGATAAATCATAAGTTCTGCAAAAATTTCTCTAAGCAGAATCTACCTGTGTTTCTCTGAGACTAGATGCAGAGGCCAACATAAGTTTCTATAGAGTAAAAGATTGCATGGAATTTTCTTGATTAAAGTTACTTTGCTAACAGCTATATATAAAGGATATAAAATTTTCTCTTATTTCTAGTAACTTCTCCAGTGTCTTCAAAACACTTATTTCTTATATAGTTTATTTGTTCTATTTAGTGTGTCTACTAGCCTATCCAAATTTTTTTATTTTGGGTTTTTATTATTATTAATATTTATGTTGTGCTTTTAAAATGGCTATTTTTAATGCATTAATTGCATTTAAAGCAATATTATCAGTTAGCTGTGACATGATGAACTGCTCTATTTTTCCTAATTAATTATTATCTGTTATGTTCTGCAAATGTATGCATTTCAGAATAAATTTTACTTTCCCCTCAGGGTATGTCAATATTATCTTGGATTTAAGATGTGATTTCAACATCAAGTTTGCATCTGAAATAAATAAGAATTTTTGCTCTTGCTACCACTACCACTACTAATACTACTGAAATTCCATGGGCCTTGTTTTAACTTATCAGTGCAGCACATTGAGACTTATCTGTATTTGCTCTGCCATGAACTGGTGTTAGCCGCAACAATCATCTAAAGGTTAAGGCACTACTGCCTAAACTTTTTCAGCTTTACTCTCTGGATATCACACATACTTAAGATTTAAGAAACTTAAACAGTGGTAGGTTTTGTGAATGGGGGCAAGTAAAGGCTGCAGTGGAGCTCTCAAACTTTAGCTGTAAACTAATGAACAGAAAATAGCCCTTGGTACAAAAATTTTAAGTCAGTGCTGGTGGCACTAGCACCACCAGCAAGAAACTCCACTTGCTGAAGGGCCTGGAAGGCTGATCCCTTCTGCTTAAGCGGAATGCTGTAGATGTTTGGACCCAAAAGCAGTCAGCAGCCAGATTGCATCTGTGACCAAGCAGATCATGATCAACAGAGAAAGGAAGAGAGGTGGACATCAGGGAAATAGGATGAAAGACCATCCTTTGCAGGGAAAAATGATTTTGAAATGAGTTTAAGCCCACATCTAAAATTTCAGTAGTTGTGACTTCTCCAAGTGGTTTTACATAAAAAGTGTATTTTCACGAAAATCAATAGAACCTCAAGAGTGAGTTAATCATAGCAAAACAGGAATCCTTCCCTTACAAATACTCGTGCCTCAAAAGACTGTTGTGGTTTGACACTTGTCCAAGGCTAGGCACGCACAAGAGTTGCTCGCTTACCCTCCCCTGCAACAGCTGGGTAGAAGTGAGAGAAAAAAAATAAAACCAAAAAACTAACGAAGGCTTCATGAGTGAGATAAGGACCAGGAGAAAACACTTCAAGGGCAAAACAGGCTCAACTTAAGGTTGCAAAGTGAATTCATTACTGACAGAATCAGAGGGGGATAATGAGAAGTAAAATAAGCCCTTAACCTCCCTCCTTCCGACCAACAGTGCAGGGAGATGGGGCATGGGGGTTTTTAGGTCAGTTGAACACCGAGATTTTATTCCAGTGCTCTGGGAGAGAAATCCTTCCCCTGTGAGGCCGTGAGGTCCGTCCCAAAGGAGACAGTTCTCTGTGAACTTTGCTGGTGTAGGTCCACTCTCAGAGCAGCAGCCAAACCGCATCTGCTGCAAAGTGAGTCTCTCCCACAGGCACACAGTCCTCCCAAAACTGCTGCGCTGTGGGTCATTCTTCCACGGGCTGCAGCCCTCCAAGGACAGGCTGTTGGTGGATCTCTGGGGTGGATCTCTGCATCCCCCTGTGGATCCCCAGGGGCTGTGGGTGGATCTCTGCATCCCCCGTGGATCCCCAGGTGCTGTGGGTGGATCTCTGCATCTCCCATGGACCCCCAGGTCTCACCTCAGCCTGCAGAGGAATCTCAGCTCCGGCACCTGGAGCACCTCCTGCCCCTCCTTCTCCACTGACCCTGGTGTCTCCATGTTGTTTCCCTCTCATGGTCTCACCTCCTCCTTTCCTCTTACTAAAAGAAAAGCTGTGTGCCCTCTGCTTTGATTTTCTTCTTAAATATATCATCACAGAGGCAACTGTTGGACATGGTGGAAGCTTCCAGCAGCTTCTCACAGTAGCCACTTCTGTGCCTCCTCC
>VXBU01008303.1:84911-123636 GCA_013400315.1 Bombycilla garrulus
AAAAAAAAAAAGCAAAAAAAGCAGGATATGTCCAAAACAACAGAATTTATTAATTCATTTGTCACTGATATCAGTTTTTTACCTCATGCACATACACAGTGCACCAAATCTAATTCTGCCCAGACTGCATTGCTTCAAAGAACATATTTTTGAAGAGCTACACTCACACTTAAATTGCATCTTAGCACATTACTGTAGAACATGAAGAGTGCTCAATCACCTCTATAAACTCATACTCCAACTGTGGAGTGAGCATCTCTCTCAGGACTTTTCTAAACTTAGTTTCACTTGTATCAACAAAACCAAAAGCAGTGCGACTAAGAATAATTTATTTATATCTCAGAGATGATTATTCTTGGAAAAAAAAAATAAAAAAGAGGGCGGAAAAAAAAAAGAGTGAAAGGAGTGTAAGAAACTCTAAGCAAGGAAGCTTTATGTCTGGCCACAGCATTTTTATGAACTATTGACTGTGCACTAATTTTTCAGGTGAAAGTTGTTAAACTTGAGTGTCTCAGGCCAACTAATTTTCAGCAAATTCTCTAGAAAATGTTCATTGTTAAATTTAGAGGAAATGGCTCAAAGATGACTTACTTGTTTTCTTCATAAATATTAGCATTATGCCTATGCAGTGAAGTAGAGGACAAGTTTTCCCTATCAGAAAAATGTTCTGAAGTACCATGGACAGAGACAATATTTGCCAGTATTTAAATTTTCTGTGCTCAATAAATAATTATATTAAAAATTCTTATGAATTTAAAAATATTTTATCTTTTAATTTATCTTTTATCTAAACACTGTAGTTGTAGGCAGCACTATGTACTGTATTATTACAATATAATAGGCAGTAAATTCCCTCTCTGTATATAAATAGATAAGGACAGAGACATATTCAGCAACACAAAACCCCACATGATTACCTGTCAAGATTCATTACCTACCGCTGATAAAGTCCAGCCTTCAAGAGAAGCTTCACTGCTCCTTTCTGCATATTTTTAAACAATCAAACACGTCTTCACAACTGACAATGATCAAAAACCAAAACCAAAATAAGCTTCCAATCCAGGAAGAACGCACAAGGTCAGAACTTAAAATAAAAATGCATGGTCTTTTTTAGAAAATTCCTAATATTTTTTTTTCTGTTAATAGTTTTCATGAGCTACCAAAACAAGTCTTTATTTTATCATCTGGGATAAGCACTTGTGCACCAGGTCTTTGGATTATTTACATTATTTCTCACAATTCTAAAACATTTTACAGTCATAAATTTCTGACTTCTTTCTAGAAATATTGGAAATTATGTTGATGAAGGAGTTCAAGATGTTCTTAAGCAGTGCCAAACCCAAGTGAAGAGAGAATATCACCTAACCAAAAAAGCTTATTACATCTCAGAAAATGCAGCTGTAAAGCTCCCATGAATTGCTAGACACATGGAGAAAGTGCACAAGATTGTTATTCAGCCTAATATTAGACAGAATCCCTCTGTTTATCTCAGCAGATAAAAGCCTGAACTTAGAGCATTTTTGTAAGAAAATCTTTGCCATCTTGTGAACTACCCATCTCACTTATCCTTTTCCCTTATTTGAAATTTAAAGTATTTTTAGATTTTATCGGAGTTCCTTTTCTGATCTGCTTGCTTAATAATCATAAACTCTATAGCCCCTTCTAGAAAAAGGGACTTCTTCTGTACTTTGTAAATCTTGATTTAAGATTACCTCTTATTTGCACTGATTTGGCAAAAGTTTGGTCTCAGCATTTACGTTCCAAAAGAGGGAGCTAATAGCCTGTTCTGGGTTTTACTGGGAGAGAGTTAATTTTCCTCACAGTATGGGGCTATATTTTGGACTTGTGCTGAAAACAGTGATGGTAGCACATGGATGCTTTAATGGGAGCAGTGATTGCACAGATTGAAGGCCTCTTCTGCTTCTCAAACAGTGTCACCAGCAAGTAGGCTAGGGATGCACAATAAGTTGGGAGGAGATGTAGCTGGGACAGCTGACCCCAATGACAAGAGGGATATTACATACTGTGTGGCATCATGCTCAGTATACAAAGAGGGAGAAAGAAAAAGTAAGAGGGAGGATGTTCAAAATTATTCCATTTGTCTTCCAAAGTAACCATGCCGCATGATGGAGCCTGAATTTCCTGGAGATGGCTGCACACCTGCCTGCCTATGGGAAGCGGTTTGCTTTGCTTTCCCTATTGAATTGATTTTACCTCAGCCTATGAGTTCTCTCACTTTTACCCTTTCTTTTCTTTCCCCTGTCCCACCAAGGAAGTGTGAACAAGCAGCTGTGTGGTACTTAGTTAAGGATTAAACCATGGCAAAAACCTTCAACAAGATTCTCGAGCACATAGAGGATATAAATGTGAAGTACTGAAAAATTCTTCAGAGTTCTGCTCTGAAGGGCAGGATACTATACCAAGAACATTGCAGTAAAATTCATCCCCCTCCAAAATAAACTCCAACTCCCAAACATTCTCCTAAAATGAAAAATAAAACCTTGGAACATTTAAAGCCTCATTACAGAGAGCAATGTGTACTATGAAGGTCTTTACTACAGCTAATATACATGCAAGCATAACTTTTAAGATGAGTGTCTGGCATAAATTTTAATATGTAACTAGTTGCTGTGAGTAACTGTGTTTGTTTAATTATTTTTTTTGACATTCATGAAGAAAATTCCTTGGGACCTTGGGATTAGTATGCTTAAAAATGTTTACTAACATTAATGTAGCTATGGAGAACAAATATGTTTCTTTTACAAATCTTTATTTTCGCTTGTCCATTGTCTAGCACTGTCCTTCAGAATTTCATAGAAGAATAAGATTATTGGTAAAAAATTAGTCTTTTTTTACATTATCTGAAATATGTAGCTGAAGATGGCTTTATTGAATAAATCTCATCTGTTTATTGAAGTCACCAGGATTTTATCCTCTCTTCAGTGGAAGGGCAGCCTGCCTTTTAAAATAAACTCTGTTATGAAATCACTGAAATCCCATTTACTTATATGAGTCAACTCATATGCTTAAGTGAATTAGGCAGCATATATATATGGCATCTTCCGGACACATACTGAGTTGGGAACAATTTCACCTAGACTTGTATTAAGCCCCTGGTTAAGGAGGTTTTCTTCTGACTAAAAAAATTTTATATTTCCACTTATTTATAAAGAAAGAATGTTTCTCAGGAAGCATAAAAACCAAAATATTTTTTTGTGCTTCTCACGTCATAGACACTTATGTTTGTATTTCTGTAGCTAATGGCAGTTACCAAACTAATTTTGTTTGCAGGACAGTTTTGGAACTTTTAACTTTGCTGTTTTACATACAGGTTTTTTATTTGTGTTTTGATCCAACTCTTTCCTCAATGGAAGGAAAAGTCTGTGTCATTTCTGGACCCTTCTCCTCTTTCACAGCTAGACCTTCATGGCTGTAGGATTGTCTTGGACTTTAAACAATGCAGTCAGAATATACTTGGAGACATGGACGCATTTAGATGTGTCTCTTATTTCCTAGAAAAAATCCCTAACAACTATACTATTTATTGAAAGTTAAGAATCACACTTCTCTAACAGTGCCTAAAAGTTAAGACAGATTTAAAACATTTCTATGATGAAATCAGTCATGTCAGTTTATGTTAGTGGTGATTTATTAGCACCTAATACACACTGAGCCCCCAAACAGAGGAAAAAATTAACTGAGCAGTATTTTTGTACCTCAGTGATGTACAAAAGTGATGTGAATGTCAAACATTTTTATATTGTTCAGGCTGTAGCTCTTTTGAGCATGTTTCTGAAGCAGAATTAGATGTTCTCTGAAAAAACTATGACAAACAAGATAGTATGAAATTGTATTGAAATAAAGGGTTTGTGGGAATAGTTTGAATATCAAGTACTTGAATCATGTCTCAATCTCATTATAAGCACTAAAAATTGTTACAAACTGTATAAACTACCTCAGTCCAACCATGGTTCATAATTTAGTTGTTTAAATTCTTCCTATCTTTTGGGGGGACTTAGATTTGACTTTTTAGTTACAGTCACACTGCTAGTCTTCTAATTGGGGCATATTGTCTGAAGTAAGGAATGGAGGTCTACTTTAATTATATTGAAAATACTATAAAAATTCGGTTTCTTTTTCCATAGTAAATGCATTGAGAACCTAATTAAAATGAAAATAATCTGTTTTCAGGATAAAATAAAGAATATCTTGTGAACCAAAAACATCATTTAGTTTAAATGCAGATTACAAGAGCATTATTTAAAAGATATCATGCTTTTTATTTCTAGAGACCAAACGTAGATATTAGATCATATTAAATTGCATAAAAATGTTACAGTGTTCAGTGCTTTCTCCTGTGTTCAGTCTTTTAATCTGCTCTTAGCCTTAAAGATAGTAATAATGAGAAATGTGATAATCATAAAACTTGCTGTTTAAAAATTATACCTTCTTATTCAGTGCACTACTTCTGGGATTATATCTACTCATTTTAATGACAAAAATAACCTTTCACTGCTTTTTATTCTTTTTAGCACTGAAAAGTTAGAACCAAAAAGAAATATTTAATCTTGTTTTATAATGGTTATCATAAAAGTTGTAAACTGAACTTTAGTGGTAAGATTTGCTTTACCACTTGCCGTATTCCCATCAGGAATGGAGAGAAACATGATATTGTAAAGTTGACTAAATTGTTTTGATAAAACTAAAGTCAATCAGGAACCTTTTTTTTTTTTTAATGAAATTACAGCTCAGGAAATATCAAGTATCTTCAGATTCTTCCAAATCTACTCCACATGTATCACAGAAGAATATTTTTCCCAAAACTGTGTACATTAAGAATATAATGTAAAATCTTTAATGGTTTGAAGATGAAGTGACAGCAAGAAATCCATGCTGTATAGAAGGCTACTGAATAATGTTAAGAAAACAAATTAACAAAACAGCATTACATCTGGTACATTTTGCACTTGAATTTAAAAGCTTATGAAAACTTAAAGCACACTTTTCCTCTCCAGTGGAATGGGTCATTGATCATGAAAGAAAGGAAGAAAAAAAGGAAAAGAGTAAAAATCTGAATCTTTAGCCAGAATATAAAAATCTAAGAGTATATCATATAATTTCCTTTTTAAAAGAGACTTTATATAGTTAGTGATTATTTGTTCAATCATTCTGGAATATATGCAAAATTAACCATTTTCATCTAAAAATATTATATTGGTCAGCATTTAGCCTTTTCCTGCATCACAAGGAACTCAGCTAGGGGTATTTTACCTCTGTTAGCATAAGCCTGTAAGTTTACTATGAAAATATCCAGCTGCTTATCTATGTTACTTGTACTTGCTGAATTTGAGGCAAATATAATATTGAAAAGCCTTAATTTCTTATTACTCAGAAAGATTTAAAAAACTTTTATTATCTATTCATCTATCTATATATCTTTCTATCTAACCTCTACACATCTCTGTATCGCCTATCTGTATATCATCTGTATGTATATAATCTGTATTTATCTGTCTGTCTCTTGCGTATTTCTCACAATGTTATGTGAGTACTCAAAATCATTTAAAATTGTGTCAAATTAATGTGTTTGTCTCTTGTCTCATGGTAGTAGTCTTTATTAATCAATCTTACTCAGTTATCAGGAATGTTTTTGTTGTAATACATCTACAAATTCTTTTTGAGATATAGGCAGTGATTCATTAGGGACTGTTGGTTCCTATCCTTCACTTAATCGGGGAGATGCTATTAAGCCAGTCAAGGAGGAGTGATGGCAAGCCTGTTTTCAAAGAGGCATTTTCATAGAGAGGATTTGATGGAGAAAGACTGGATTACAAAAACAAACAACCCACCCCACAAATAAAACAAACAACAAAACAAATCAAAACAAAAAAAACCCAAACAAAAAACCTTTGGGAACTCCAAGAAGGAGACAGAATGTAAAAACTAACCAGAAGATATTCTTTGAAAAGTGGAGTGAATGAAGCTGAAGACACTGAGCAGCTAGGCAGGGAAAACTCTGAAGTGAATCAGCTAAGCAGAAGAAGAGTTACTCATTTTAATATAAGCAGTGCAAGTTTTGCTTTCCTTTTTTTCCTCAGCCATACTCTATCAAATAAATGTCTATACATAGAACAGACTGGTGAGTTATATACATACATCACATATATTCTTATTCTTATACAGGTGTATCTACGCATTCTATGTATATATGCAATATAATTATTCCCTCACATCAGGACAAGAGTCTAAAAGCAGGGTACTGTGACATTTTGACCATCCTCTGATTCTTTTCTCCATATGCCACAGTAGGAGCTTCATGAACTTAAAGAGAGATGCTACTGCTGGGCCAAGGGGATGAAATGTCTTCCACAGTGAGGATAACTCCAAAAGCTCTCTCACAAGCTTCAGGACAGTGCAGAGCAAACATATAAACCCCAAAACTCCCAAAAGGAGTGTATAACTTTTGCTTTACAGGTATATAAATCTTTTTATATAAGCTTTTGCAAAATAAATTTATTTATCTAAGAAGGCAACTGACTGTTCTTTATGGCTTGGTAAACCTTTCAGATGAAAATATTTTCACCTTCCCAAATTAAAGAGTGGTGAAGTATAAATCTTATACCAAAAGAAAGACTGTCACTAACAAAACCATTCCTCCTGACCTTAATTTTCCCCTTCATGCAGATCATCCAGTGCTATCATGGCCCAATTATGCTTCACTTCTAAGATCTGACAGAATTACAGCACTTGATGACAAGATTACACTCAGTATTTTTTCTCTAATTAGCCTGTATCAAAGTATCCAGAGTCCTTTTGATTTCATACTTTGACTGATGATAAGTCTGTACTTACCTCTTATGTACCTTACCGAGGATCTGCACTTCTTAGCCAGGATGTCAGGTAGGTAACTGTAACCATGAAGCTAGTAGTTTCTCCTACAATGCTAACTGACTCCTATTCCTTCTGTCCTTGTTTACAAAGGTGATTTGACTGAACACACTTACATAACTCCACTTACCTTCAGTAGTTGAACAAAATGGCTTTATATTTTGTTCAAAGATTGTAGACCATCACTTTCTTTAGGTATGACTGGAGAGAAATCTTTTATTTTTGTGTTGCATCTATGAAGGAAAGGATGAACCAGCACAAATCCTCAATTTCAAATTCTATTAACAGAGCAGAAGTATCTTCTGATAATTTACCTTTTTTAAACCAGATGGAAATAATAAAATAGAATCAATCATTCTCCCTTGCTGTCGTGGCCCCTCCAGAGCTGTGGCTAGCTCTCTCGGGTGGTGCGGTGTCCTGTGCCACAGACCCAGGTGCCCCAGAGGGGTCACACGACGAGTGGGTCAAAGATTGTGAATTGGCAGCGCTGGCTACCAGGGCTAGCAAGCCCTTGCTTGCTGCGAGGGTGAAGAAGCTGAAGATGAGACGAGGACAGAAGGGAAAGGAGGGCTCTTTGCTCCAGGACACAGTCAATCAAGGAGAAGTTTATTTGAGAGATTCCAGGGAACAAAGAGGTAGAACACCACTGGACAACACCTTAAATATTAGCGTAGAACAGAGGGCAGGGACAACACAGCAACCAGTCAGAGAGCAGATGGGGAGGAGTAACTGTAGGGAGAAACCGAATTTGAAAATTAACAGGGGGGGTAGGGCACAACCATAACTAAAGGTACAAACAAAATTAGGGGCCGTCACATCTTACATTCTTGATTTTACTTATAGCTGGACATATTAAACAACACTTCAAACAGGAATGATAAGAACAGCATGGTTCTGTGATCAAATACAGAACACTCAATATTTATAAAGGATAGGGTTAAAAGCAAAACTAAATTTAAGTATATCTTCTTGTGCCTGTGCATCTGCCAAAATAATTGCAACTGAGTCACACAAAAATTACTTATTTACTTTCTTCTGGAGGCTTGGTCTTTTTCTGTAGATAAAGGAATAAAAAAGAAAATGGATGGCCAGTGGAAGCAAGGTTGGAAAATTTGGGAGGACTATGGAGATGCTGCTCACCATTGTAAGGAGCAATTTTGTGTGGCTAAAGCTCAGTAAGATTTGAAGCTGGCCCAGTACTGAGGAAGACAACAAAAAGAGCTTTCAAAAATGTCATAACAGCAAAAGCAGGCCAGAAACAACTTTGGCAATTGGCCCCATTCTCCTACTTGGCAAGGATGGCCGCCTCACAAACAGGGACACAGACAAAGCAGGTATGTTTAATGCTTTCTTCACTCAGTCTTCAATACCAGTGATAGCCTATAGGACCCCTGGAGCTCTAAGCTGGAAGATGATGACAGCAAGAATTAAAAATTCCCAGCCAACCCTGAGCTTGTGTGTGATTTTCTGCTCCTGTCTAAGTTTATGAGACCTGATGGGAGTCATCCCAGAGTACTCAAAAATGTGGTTGAAGTCATTGGAAGAGCTTTCTCAATGATTTTTCAATGATCTGGGGAATTTGAAGAGATTCCAGTGACTGGCATATGTCCCAGTTTTAAAGAGGCACAAGAGGGTAGAACCTGGTAACTCCAGGCCAGTCAGTTTCCATTCAATGACTGATGAAATCATGGAGAATATTATTCTGGGTGATATTGGATAACAACGTAGTCATTGGTCACAGCCAGAGTGGGTTCATGGGGGAACAGTCCCACTCAATAAAATTCATTTCTTCTTATGACAATGCCACTCATCTAGATGATCAAGTGAAGCCAGTTAATGCAATTTTTTTGGCTTTCCTTCTGAATAAAATTTCCAGCATACAAAGGGATAAACCCATCATGAGATGGGTTCTATTGGTCTTCATTTTAGGGCCAGTGCTCTTCAATTCTACATAAATGAGTTGAGTGCAGGACCCAAAGGCACATAAAGTGTGCCAATGACAATAACTTGGAAGGAGCTCTAGACTCCCTGGAAGGCAGAGAGGCTCTACAGAGAGACCTGTTGCCCTGATTTTTGTAAGACTTTCTAAGCCTTCTGATATTTATATACTTGTGAAGAACTTTCTCACACACTTTCTGTAAACACCTCAGTGTTTTTGCATTCCTTCATAGAGGAGGAGAAAAATTGATGGATTATTTGTCTGTCCAGTGTCTTTGGAGAGGTGGCACTGCCACCGTCCAATCCACTGTCACTTTTGGAAAACTATAAATACTGGAGTCAGAAAAAATAAATGCTCTTCTCCTCTCTTCTGATCACCTGAGCTGCGATGTGTGTCTGTGTTCTTTTGTGTCCTATAGCGACAGAGACCCAAGCAAATTACAGGGCTGGGCAATTGAACAGTGCTGGGTTCTGTACCTGGGACAGGGCAAACCTGAATGTTCATACAGAGCTGGGTATGAGGACCTGATGGGCAGCATTGCAGAAAGAGACCTGTGGGTCCTGGTCATTGACAAGTTGAATGTGAGTCAGCACTGTCCTGGCAGCCAGGAGGGCCAATAGTGCCCTGGGCTGCATCAGGCACAGCATGGTTAGCCAGTTGAGGGAGGTATTGTCTCATTCTACTCTCCCTGTGCAGCCACATTTAAGGTGCTGTGTGCAGCTTTGGGTGCTGCAATATGAGAAAGTTATAAAGCTACTGAAGAATATACAATGGAGGACTACGAAGATGGTGAAAGGGCTAGAAGGGAAGCCATAAGGAGGAGTGGTTGAGGTTCAGTCTAGAGAAGAAGAGACTGAAGAAGAACACATTGCAGTCTACAACTTCTCCATGAGGGAAAGAGGAGGGGCAAAAATTGGTCTCTTCATTCTGGTGAGCAGTGACAGAACCCAAAGGAATGGCCTGAAGTTGTGTCTAGAGAATTTTAAGTTAGACATTTGGAAGAGGTTTCTTCATGCAGAGGGTGTTTGAGCCCTGGAACAGGTTCCACAGGGAAGTGGTCACAACACTGAGCCTGAAGAAATTCAAGAAGCCTTTGGACAATGCTCTCAGATTGGTCACAGGGTGTGACTCTTGGGGTTGTCCTGTGTAGGTCCAGGAGCTGAACTTCAGTCATTCTTGTGGCTCCCTTCCAACTCAAAATATTCTATGATTTTTTGATTTAAAATAGAATATTTTCTTTCTTTTCTGTGTTCTTTTACTCCTTTCTCTAACTTTTATTTTGATGCATAAAATATGTTTCAGGAAAGACTAAAAGTGCAACGTTGAATATAAAAGGACAGCACATTTCATGATGCATTTCAAAATATGTTGTGCAGTTTATGACTGACATTGAAAAATTTCCAGTCTTAATGAATAGAGGGAAAATATGACAGTTTTCACAGTGGAATTTACTACTCTCTGCTACACCACAATGAAGAAGGTAGATAAGGCCATTTAAAAGTAGATGTTAGAATCAGCCAGGACCCATAAATTTTTCAGCTCTTCCTTGAGTTTAAGCCTAAGCAGACATGCAGGAAGTGAAAATTAATTGAGTTTACTAATCACACACACAAAAAAACCTCTACGATTAACTTGTGAGTAAAAAAAAGTTTACTGGTTTTGTTTATTGATGAGGCTTTGTGGAGGATGCGTAATTTCAAAAATACTAGAGAATTTAAAAATTAGTTAGGGAGTTGCAAAGAAAGGAAGAAAGATTCTGTGAAATTATAGTCAGAGAACAAAACTGCTATGCCTAGAAAAATAGAAGCAAGTTCTCTTTCTGTAAATAGTTTTTAAATAAAAAAGATATTAGCTAAAGTCAATATCACTATCTAAAATAATTCAACTCACAATAATCTACCTTCATTTTACAATACCATAATATGACAGGGTTTTTTTAGACATGAAAGGTGCCATATATCTTGACTTTAATTAGATTTTTAAGACTGCCTCAGATACATGCCCGTAAGAAGTCATTGGCTGTTTCAAAAACAAACTAGACAAACATCAATCAGCAGTGACACAAGTATAGATCATTCTGGTTTGGACATGGGCTCTTCCTCTGAAGCCACTTTCAAGTTTTGTGATTTTAAGTAAAATTGGCTTCCCATATTATTTGCTATTTACAGTTACTCCACTAGATTCTTACATTATTTATTCATTAATCATGTGCATTTGAACATCATTACTTCAGCTCCAAAATCCTGATATTTAAAGTCCATGCAAAGACAAAAGTAAATGTTTTAAATGGTCTTTTAGTTGTTGAGCCAGACAGACACACTCTCCATAGCAATCAGGAGAGTCAGATTTGGGGTTTTTCTTATTTTGTTTTAGGGTTTTTTCCCTTTGTTTTTCCTTTAAATTGGCATTAAAATATTATCTCTTGATATGGGGCTTTAAAAAACACCAACATCAAAAGGGGCATATGAAATTAGGAAGAAATATTCTTACACATTAATGAAACATCAAGATAACATACTTCACTGATAACATCCAAGTTTCATACTCTTAAAAAAAAGGGACAGGACTTCAAAAATTCAGCCATATGTTTAAAACAGAAATCTAAAGTTGTGAGGGAAAGGAAAATGAGAAATCAGACAGCTGGCTTGTCAATTAACATTCATGTCAAAGACAGAATTCAGTGATTTTTCATACAAAATGTTAGCTACTTGAAACAACTTGTGGAAAGAGTTTAACTCTTCTGGGGGGAGTGATAAATTTATTGGTTTTCCAAACATGGGAAAGAAGACTATGAAACTATTAAAATTACTCATTTTGACCTTTACTTACAGGAAGAATCTTTGATCACGGAGATGAAATGCTTTCTCTTTTTAATGTGTGTTGCTCCTGATGAGAGGATGGTAGTTAAAAGACATGAGTGACACTTGCAAAAAATTTATTTTTAAAATACGATTTACTTTTCCAGTCTCAAGAACTCTTTTTATATTGAAAAACAGTGTCTTATTTACATCTATTCTGTGCAACACCTGTAGTTGCCACAAAGGATCAAAAGGAACTTCTACATGTTCTGCCTGTGTGTCTTGCCTTCTTCAAGGGACATTTGAAGTACAGGCCTTCAGAGCCTTTCAAGAATGTTCTTATTGTCAGATTGACTTTCATTTTTTAATTGCTACAGAAAGACAGAATATATATCTGCTTTCTTGTTACTAGGACATAGTTATAAATTAATATCTGCAAGGGCTATGACTTTAAACGAGGCAAAAGTATAGAAGGCTATTCTTTTCTATGTTTATTGGGATTGATAACCTAAATGATATTACAAGTTGTATATACTGTATTTTACAGACTAACAGGACAAAAAACTATGCAGGATGGTCTTAAACTAAAAAGTGTAAAGGACATTCCTAAAGTACATTTTGGACATTCAAAAGACAGTTCTGTTATGTTAGTATTGCCAAACTCATATTTTAATTGTGATTGATTTTAAATGAAGGGCTATTCAAAGAAACAAACATACAAACAAACAAAGAAACAAAAAAAAATTAAAAAAAAAAAACAAACAAACAAAAAAAATAAAACAAAAAAAAACCCAAAAAAACATTTCTGGCCTTGATCTGAACCCTTTACCAGATAGGAAAACTTGGAGAAATCCTGACCTCCTTACCCAAAAGTACAACCTTGTCTGAGCTCAGACAAGAAACACACACCCTGCGAGGTTGTTTTGGGAGAGGGCTGAAGGGCATGAGCAGCCAGTGCCTTCTGGATGGGAAACACTGCTTGCCAGCAGAGACATATGCTTGTGGTGATTGGCTCAAATCAAAACTGAGAGGTGACAGGCATTGGCATGCCAGCAGGCAGTGTCATGAGCTGCCTTTGTGACTAAGAGCCCTGCTGTCCTCTGATCTGAGTCTAGGAATAGTACTGGTTCAAGATGTTTTCTGAGCCCAGAGTGAAGATTCTGACCAATAAGCAACAATACTTTTGTTTTTCACATTGGCCCAAGCTATAAATCATCATGTAATTTATAAGGGAGAGAAAATGCAGAAAAAATAGAAATGTTTCATTTATGTCTTGAAAGTTTTTTATTCGTTGTATTTTATTTTTCCAAGAATAATTTTGAAGAATATGAATGCTAAAGCTGGCTGAACCTTTGCATTTACTAGTCCAATGAGGACTGTTGCTTTTTCATTCAGCTTCCTTACTACACAATTATGTCAGTGCACAGATATTTAAAAGTGTCAGTTGTTTTCTCTTGCAACGTTGGGCTGTTTCAAACTGAAGCTTCCACATAAACAGGAGCTTGTAACAGAACTTGAACTAATGAGCACCGAACTTGCATGTCACTTCTAGAATGTGAAGAAACACAAAGAAGCTAAAAATGCTTTCACTGGAAGCTAAAAATGACTGCTCTACCGTATCTGTTCCTAAGTAGCAAGTCACTGACTGAGCAGAAAAGGCTGGAGTACTGATTGCAGGGCAAGACAGCTTACCACTTCTGAAGACCTGTCACTTTTCTTGTCCTTTTTAGCACAGCAAGAATTATTTCAGCTGTATCTTAAAAACAACTCTAAGAGCAAAAAAATGAAAACAACCACCAAATACAAACTCCCTAAAATAAACCAAATACCTAGTGCCTACCAGATTTAAAGTTGCTTTATCTGCACGGCAATCCTGCCCACAAAGTAAATTTTAATAAATAAGAAGAAATTTCAAAATCTGGCATTCACAAAATTCATTCCTGACCAAATAAAAATAACAAAAGGAAAAAGTAAAATTATTTAGCAGATCTGGATGGATTTTTTGTTTGGTTGGTTGGCTGTTTTTTAGCAGAAAATAATGTAAGTCCTAAAGAGTATAAATCAGAATGTTGATTCAGTTGTTTTCCACTGGATTCTGTTTTTCTCCACTCCAACATTTTGCTAATGTTTTTGTTTTTTTTTTTTTTTTTTTACGGGTAGTAATAGTAGAAGTCTTGCAAACTCTTGGAGGCATGATCACTCACCTAGATTTTTGAAATGGAAATAACTGACACAGTTATTTTTGTAAAGTTTCCTATGGATTAAATGACAGGGAAAAAAGTTCTTTATGAAGATAAAGGATGAAAAATAAATAGAAAGTTATTTTGTAATCAATTTTTTGGATAAAGAATAGAAGTTTGCAGTAGTAAACCAGTTTTTTCTTTAAATCTCAGGTAAAATATTTGGAAGGCATTATTTGATATCTTATAATAGTTGAGAAAATGTGATTGAACTCAGCAAATGCCATCAGCATGGAGAATGCCTTTTGTGATGGAGCAGTAAATCAATGAAAGCATAAATCAGGAATGAAAAAAAACCTGAAACAATGAATGTTATTCCAGATATTTTGCAAATGTGATACTGGAAACATTGTGGAGAATGACACAGATACTGAAAATCTTATAGATAAATATACAGAAGCTTCCTGAAATTATATTCATACTGAGCCTTGTCACTAAAGCAAAAATGTCAAACTTTATTTCGGGTTTTCCCAAACAACTGCATTTACTTGTTGTAGGTTGAAAATCAATGCAAAAGCAGTCAACACCAATATATAATTTTAAGGATAAACTTTGCTGCAAAAACAGATTATAAATGTCCTAATGTGATCAAAATTTCCTGTCTGTCCTTGTATTGTCATTATTTGTTGCTGCCACAAAGCCCCAGAAATACTGCTGGTAGTGCTTGCTACCTATGCTAACTTGAGACATCCGAATCTGGAACCAGGATAGATCACAAATTATGTGCGACTGAGTTACTACTTACAAGCTATTTATTTTTAATGTACTCCAAAGGAAAAGTTTCTAGAATTTCTCTATGGGCTAGGGAAATGTTCATCAATCACTAGAAAACATTGAGCAATTTCTTGAATAGATAAATTTTCTGGAGCACAGATTTCAAATGTGCCATGATTAGATATGGTCCAATCAATCCATAAAAGCACTGTTCAAGTACAGGCATCCATGGCAGTGAAAGCCAGTTCCCAGTCTGTCATCCCCTTTCTCTACATATGCTTATCCATATAGGCATGTATTCCTTTCTTTTAATTCTATAGGATATATTTAGGATTTTTTATCAGCTTCATGTATTGAGAAAGAACTTGTCCTCCACCCTTTTTTCCTTTTTTTTTGGAAAAGGTATTGAAAACTGGCAGCATATAGCTGACCAAACCTGCTGTCTTTTAATTAGATCACTTCTCAAATGTGCTTAACTGCAGCTTTTAGTAAACTAAACAAGTGCTTCTAAATCCAGATTAAGCTTTGGCTCTGTACAGAGTGGAATAACAAAGAATAAAAGTTGTTAAAAAAATGCAGAGACACACAAAATCAACAAAGAAAAGTGTTCGCAGTGTACCCATTAATATGTGCAGAGTACACATTGTGCACACACAGATACTCTTTGAAGTTGACTTGACAGGTTTCCTTAAATTTTTTCTTGTTTCCACTGTCTTGGTGAGGAGAAACTCAGTGTGTTGGTCTTCTCTTGTTTGTACCTCTGCTAAAGTAAATTTGGACAGCATAAACCTCACTGGAGTCCCACAGGTGCTAATCAGGCCTTCTAGAACTCTATTCTGAATAATTTCTATTCAGTTTTGATATTTTATATGCTTAATTGAAAAGTTAGCCAACAAAATCATCAATAGTATTTGTCTTAATGCATGAGGGAAAATAATGTCAGGTGAACAATCCTTTAGTATACTTAATGGAAGATTCAAAGTTTTGGGAATGAGTTCTGTAAAATATTTAAAGAGAATTGTTTAAATTAAAGATGGAGAATAAAAAGATTGCATTCCCTATGTAAATAGGATGCAAAGCTTTCTTTTTTCTCAGCATCTCCAGGACCTCTCAATGTTTTGAACACTTGTTCTTGCAATTAGAAGTGCCTGAAATTACTGAGCAGTTAAGCAGATTTTCACACATTATTTGTATTCAAAGCTTAGCTTTCTTTTTGCAAAACAAGCAGCAGCAGCATCAGGGGAAGGTCAGTTGGCACAAATATTCCTTTTACAGTATCACCTAACAAACATGGGCCCTGACTTAAGTGCTCTTGAGACTGATCTCTTTGAGATACTGACATTTGTTAAAGTAAACAAAGGTTGATACATTTTGTCTGGCAGTGATAACACATCTTTGATTTCAAATGCAATAATTACCAAAAGAAATTTAAAAAGCATTTATTACCTATGAAAAATGTGTCTTCAATATTAGTAAATAATTTGGTGTGATAGTACTTCCTAAAGTTGAACAGTATTACAATTAAATGTTTATTTACAATTGTAATAAAATATTAGCTTTAACAACAATTTTCCCAAAAGATCATAATTTCTTCCTAGCAACAGTTTTATTACTTTACAGAGCTAAAATAAGCGTGATATAAAAACGGTATTCATTTAAGAGTTTCAACCTTTCAAAACTCCGAGCACTCAGGTATATCACATTCACAACTTGTGCATTTCCTTTCAGAAATAGACGAAGTACCTAAAAGAGCCTGAAGAGACCTACCAAGAAATTTCAGCTCTGTGGGGAACATATGCTGTCATGTTGCCATTTTCTGCTTCCTTCTCTATAAATATTCTACTATGTCCTTTTTAATTTTTTTTTAAAGATCATAGAAAATTACACATCTGACTGATACTATTGTTGCCGGTTCTCATTGCAATGAAAAAAGCAAGCATAAAATTTTCCAATTATTAGAAAAATGAGAAAATATTCATTTATGATTGAACTATACACGGGTTCAAATAACAAACTTATCATTTATATACTTCAGGTAGTTTGCTAAGAGTGAGAACAAGAAATGTCCAAGCAAAGGTTGTCACTCTTTTCTGTGTTTGACTACACAGAATGTAATTTTGCCTTATCACCCCAATGAAGTTAAAGCTGGCATAGTAGTAAGCTCTAATAAGATGCTTTAGGAACAACAGGAAGGAAAATTCTTAAAGCAGTACAAGAGAAATAAATGTGAGTTTGCACAAGAGAATTAAACTTGTGAAGTGACTTGTGGGTGATGTTACACCCCACTACAGTGAGCAAAGAAGAATGGAAGAAAAGACTGCTAAGATATGTAATTTTTCATAATATCTCATTTTCCTGAGCAAATCAAGTGCTATAGTCAGAAGCTGTACTGACTGGGAAAAAAATTATCAGAGATGACATAAATTTGTTTATTAATGTACAGAATTTTAATTTGCAGACAATTTAAGTGTGAATTTATAATAACCTTCTAATTTAATCCAAGTTTATAGAAATACAAATCATAAACATCTCAGAAATGTAATTCACTGCTCAAAGAGCTATATAAGAAAAATAGAGATTAATTTCTCCTTTGCTTTACATGTCAACAATCATTATTGTCAAATTTACACTATGTTCAAATTAATTGAGAGGAGTATAACTTCAAAATCACAGAATTTTGCACCTCCTTGTACAGGGCAATGATTTCAATGTGTGAAACTGCTTTCTTTTATGAGATTTCTAAGATCCAATTCTTTTTTGTAGGTTCTTTCAATATATAAATATGCTGCCTTCTGTGAAAAACTTACAGTTAGCAAGAAAACAGTCTGAGGCACAAATTTTGTTTGCAGTGTTATTCTGACAGCTTGGTCACAACAGAAACTAGAGGGGGTTTCAAGTCCCCAGGGAATGTCTTCCTTCACCTATGGAAAGTTGGAATAGTAATGCATGTTTTCTGTGTAGTGTTATCTTGAGTGGAAACTCACAGAGAAAAAAAAAGTTTTTTCTTCTACCGAGGTTCTTAACAAAACAAAGAATGAAGATATATATTCCTATTTAAACAATAACTCTGAAAAATTATCCTGCAGTTCTCCTTAAAAAAAAAACCCACACAAATCAACCAAAATAACAAACCCCCAAATCCTGTACAGTAGCAATTCCAAAAGGATGTGACTTCGGTCTTCAATTGCTTACTTCCTATTTACTTTTTCAAACCTATTTCAGATAGACAATCAGGTGCATAACCTATTTTTTTTTTTTTCATCAGCCCAGCTCTGGATTTGTATATGATTAGGAAACCAAATTAGAAACTGGATTACTGAGAGTCTAAAATGGACCTTTGTTCTCCTTAAAGAACACAACTGAGTGAATGACAGAAAGACATTGAATCTGTAATTCTGATTCAATCTGAAGAATTTGCATAGGACAAGGTAGTGAGTGCTATAATGATTTTAGTCTGTATTTGTGCCTAATCTCCACAGAGAAAAATATTTGACTATAAGTACATAAGAAAGATGGCTTGCAAAATACTTTTTTTTAATTGCTATCATCAATGACATGTTTGTAAATATAATTATTTAAGGCCTTATCTAAGGAAGAAGTTGAATTTTACTTCAGTAAGCAAAAATTGTCAGAGCATAGTTGATACTAGATTTTTATATATTCACATAAACCATACTTAAAAATGTAAATTTATTTAAAAATCTTGCTTATGCATAATTTTAATGAGCGGATTTCAAATTATCATAACATATTGAAAAATTCTGAGTCTGTCACCAAATTTACTTTTTTAACAGTAAAGCTTTCTCATTATTGATGATTATAACCTATTCCATACCTATATCAGAGATACTCTGTTCCCTTTGTTTGAACAGACTATTATTCTGCATATATCCCTCTATTTTAAATTCTGGTCTGAATTTGTAATTATGTTGGCATGGAATAGGACATTAGAACTATTATTCCTTGCAAATCCAGTCCACAAACTATTGAGACAAATGAGCAGCACCCAGAAGCCTCTGAAATATCCACAGGAAAGATGCAAGTTCTCTTGCATGTAATTTATTTATTTTTTAAAGTGGTATAAATCAAATTAAAACAAAGAATAATGCATTAAAATGTAACCTCAGATGTGATATAAAATATATTATTGGGTGCTATATGTTCAACATGTATACATATATATGTTGTATTGTACAAAAATTTGTTCTAAATCAATGTACTTGGTGGCAAATTATAAAATGGTGTAAAACTAGATCCTAAAATTTAAGTGTTTCATTGAGGTTTTTAAATTAGTGTAAGAAACACAGAATCATTTGTCAATACACCTCTATTAAAGGGCAAAAAGCTTTATATTGGAAGAATTCAACAGTGGAGAGACAGGACATTAAATGTTAGGTGGAAAAAGGACACTACTGGATGAAGAAGAAATGCCATCTGAGAGCCACATCCATTAGTTCAACCAGGATAGATCAAGCATCATCCAGTAAAATCCCGATTATAGAAGCAGGACAAATGCTTCTTTCTTAAAATGATTGTTTCCTTCTGTCCTCTTAAGGGGAAGAAAAATAAAAGAATACCTTGAACAGGTATGCATAGAACACGATTCTTTGCAATTAGTTATGCATTTTTATGATTAAAGTTCAAAATAAAACCAATAGAAGAGATGAGATGAATGTTGGCAGATTTACTAGTACTTGTATCAATAGAAAATCTCAGTGATTATTCGACAGCTGATTTATGAATGCCTAAGACTGAATAATTAGTAGAAATCTATACTCCTCAATGCACATTGCATAAATAGGAAAAGATCCTATTTGACTTCCTGATGAGAGCTTTTCCATTGACTAATTAATTTCTTGGAGATGTCATCCTTAATGCATCTTCTAAAATGATATCCCTGTGTTGCACATTGCCAACTCTTGCAATATTTTCAAAAGTCCCACAGTGATGTAATTTTTCCTTTTTAATATTATCAACTGGACTCAAGGGAAAAGATACGTGAGAATATTCAGTTACAGTTATTGGAGTAGGGAGGAGGAGGAAGGAGGAGTAAAGGAATGAGACATGAAAGTTGTTTTTTTTGCTTGCAGAGCTGTTCAGAGAAATCCCAAAAACATCAGTAGCATACATTCAAAAACATTGGAAAACATGTCAGTCAAAAAAGAACACAGACCCTTTATGCAAAAAATAACAATAAAACTGGCAACTTCACAACTCTTTGTGGATAAACACTTGATTTTTCTTACCAGTCTTGATAGACAGTGTAACAATGGATTTAGTGAGTCTGATAAGACTGTTGTGGATTACCTGAGATATCTATGAGCTTGGAAAGCGAATCTTTCTTTTATTCAGGAGAAAGGATAAAATGCAATTTCTCTAAAAAAAGTGCCTGGGTAAGACTCAGATGGCCTCTTGCTGAGCCAGAGTATGCTTTCTGCTTCATTTGGGTGTGGAGGACGTGCTGCCCTTGCTGTGTTACTGAATCCTCCTTGTGACAAGGAGGCACAGAGTCCCCTCCATGCCGCTGTTGAACAAGAGATGTGTGGGGGCCCAGGGGCAGCAATAGCCACCAGTACCAGACAAAATGGCTACAGAGCTGCCCAGAGATCAACAGCAGGGAGTCCCTTGGTCTCAGCTCCACAAGGAAGTGGGTAAATAGAGGGGAGCAGGCAGGAAGTGGTCAGGTCACTCAAGAAAAGTCTGCAGCCTCCAGTGGGGCATGGCCTGGGACAACCCTCTTAGCTCTAACCCTCAGGAACCTCCCCTCCTGTGGCATCTGGTTGCCCCACTCCTATCTGGCTTCAGGATTTCTTCTGTCCTTCTGAGAGGTGATTCACAACTTCTTTGGCTTGAAACTAGTTGAAATTGACTTTCACTGGAATCTCAGGTTGCTAAGTAATTACTGAACTTCAGTCATCAGTAAAATCTGACACCAGGTTTTGTGTCACAATTTTCCTACACATGAAGAAGCATCATAGAAATATTGAATCTTTAGATGCTACGCTTTTGCCTTAATGCTCACTCATACCATTTCAAAAATGTATCAGTTACTTTACTGAGTGTGGAATTTTGCTCTGGCTTGTTCAAATAGCATGCTTCAGATGATAGTTTCTTAACCATTCTTCCAATTAAGTTCTAGAAAGGAGTCAGACACTGTCCTTCCATCCTTTCATAAGCACTTAGACACATAAAGTCCATATGCCTTTCACTCACTCTACTGTTATACGTGACAAGTTTTACACTTCTTTTTACAGTTCCTTTTATACCCAGAGCAACCATTTTGCTGTGTGTAAAAGCCTGTGGTGTATGTAATGGCAGGATAAACAATTACAGACTGTGGATGACATATTGTACAAAAGAAGGGAAGAAGCACAGCCCGAATGACTGTGCAGACTAAAGGGAATAATAACAGGGGCAGAGAAGAGAAATAAGGGAGGCACAAGGAAGTGTTGGATTTGTTTAGCAGCCTATTTTCTAAATAGAGTGAACTAACAGAATAAATTGAAAACACAATATTCCCTTTTAGTTACTTAAAGCCTGCCTAACGATAGAGAGGATAGTTTACTGTGGCTTAAGTTAGACATGTAAACCCAGAATCTCAAGAGTATCCATACACCCAATTTCCTGCGAAATAACTTTGTTAGGTTTTAGTCTCCTTAAGCCTGAGTTCATAAACTGTGAAACAGAGAGAAAATATGAGGCATGAAAAATTAAAATGATCAGTACTGCATCACTCTGCTAGGCAAACTGAACATTTATGTTAATACATAGTGAGCATAGAGGGAAGTCTGTATAGTCCCTGAAGGGAGCAACTAATACCAAGGTCAAATGGAACTGGCAGGGCTGAACAAAGGCCAGCCAAGGGGAGAAACCAATATGTTTGTGACACTATATTCCTTCTAGGTCCATGAATTCCAGCATCCACTTTTTTGGCAGGATAGGGTCCACATAAGTTCATGACAGGAAATCCCGTTAGCAAAAACATAGGCTTGCTTTGCTTCAAGGCTGTTTACTTCTTGTTTACTCTTAAATAAGTCCCAGGCTTGGCTACATTCCACTGAAGTGGGATCTAGATTAATACTGTCATTTCTAACTTAAAAATATTTTATTTTCCTAGGGACAAGGAGAAAAACAAACTCTATCCCTCTGCTTTGCAAACCTAGGAAGCAAGATAATCATTACATCATTATTATAATAGGTCTGTAGCCTGGTTTCCTAAGAAAATAGTTCTCTCAGATTCTCCCTGAAATGCTTAGAACTTGTGGGTCAATTTGATTATGTCTAATGGAGATGTAAGTGATATGATTTGATAAGCATCATAAAAGTAGAAAAGTGTATATAGACAGACTTTTAATAAAACCTTCAGTGAAGGGAAGAAAGATGAGTCAAACCATCAGTTTCCAAGGGACCTTTTTAAAACACATATATTAAGCATCACTGGTTCTATGTAAACAAACTCTTGACAAACTCTATTTCTACCCTTTTTTCCATACAGGAATTGTCTCCTGTATTAAGCAGACTCAAGTATTTTTAAACCTTAGAGATCAGCATAGGAGAAAGCTATTATAAATGCCCTAACCGCGGGAAAATTTTAATATATGTTCACTCTTGTATGCACAACCATGAGTCTCACTACAGGACATGAATATTCAATGAATCAAGCTTTATAACTTCTACTCGAATGGAATTACTTTTCTGGTTGTATCTTACTGGTATTTGGTAGTCCTCATCATGGCCTAAGCATTACAGAAGGCACTATGCAAACACAGAACAAAAATCTGTTCCCTTGCAAGAAAACTCACTACCTTGAGTAAATGCCTGGCTTTTTCTGAAGGAAAAAGGAAAAGGAGTGGGAGAAAAATGGAAAAGGGAGACAGGAAATGTTACTTATTAATCTGGGGTTTTTTTCTGTTATATAAGTGATTTTTTTTTATCTTATTGTGCTTTAGTAGTCTTAAGATGAAAAATATATTTTATGACAATCAGTTGATTTTCACTCAGTTGTGCTATGACAACTGTCATCAGTTCTTGACAGAACCTATGTATGGCTTTTCCAATGTATAGAACTATAAAATTCAAAATTGACAAATTCATCTCTGGCAGAACTGTGTAAAATGCAACCACATTCAAAAAAAAAAAAAAAAAAAAAAAAAAAAAAAAAAAAAACATTCCACTCTCAAAAATAAAGAAAATTAGGATTTTCACTCCTTCTTGTGTGAAACAATTAAATTAGTAATATTTAAAAGAACACAATTTATCTAAGAGAGATACTTGTTCATCTAAAGATGCCACTGAGTAAAGTGTCAAGAAAAATCAACGTTTACCTAAACATACAGTCATCGCATTGATTTTGAGAACAACTCCAGAGTCATACACATAGGATTTACATCACATTGAAAAACATTAGTTTTCATACACAGAAGAGGGAAAAGGTAAAATTTCAGATGAAATAATTACAGTTATTTGATTTGTCAAAGTTAGCAGCCTCAAAGCTAATGTCATTGTGACTTTGCTGTTTCTATCCGTGTGTTTTTTGCAGTGTCCTAAAGAGATTTCAATTCATAGTTCAGGCTCTAGCTACATTAAAGATAAACCAGAAGTCTTTGAACCAAGAAGACAGTTGTAGTCCTTTAGGACAATAAAGATTATAAAGCTCTGAAAGAAGAACTTTACATCCGGGAAAAAGAAATCTCAGTGGGCAGGCAGAGATCTAGCTATGCAGTGTCTTTCTAGAATTTATTAAAGAAATCTGGAATGTATAATTTCAATGGGGTTTGACCATGCAATAGGGATGGCCTTCAAATCACCCACCAACTTGTATTTGCCTGTCCATTGTTCTTTCTTCCATCAAGACAGATAAGAAGCAAAAACAAATAAAAAAAGAACAGCAAAAAATGAAGCAAAACATTTGGTCCTGCTCCTTGCCCTATCCTCTGATAGAACCCTTCTTCTTAGCAGGAGAAAATATAGGACCTTGGTCATTTTCCAAATATGTTGATGTATATTATTATACACTGTGGTGATAAAATAGATATAGGAAAATTGATGGTACAACCTCAATTTTTACAAAAAAAAAAAAAAAAATTAATATACTCTTTCTGAAAACTAAAATTGAATAGTTCAGGTATTGCTTTGGAATGTTTTGGATGATTTCAGAGTTTTTCTTAATATTAAAAAAATAATTAAAAATTAAGTGTATGAACTCAGGATGACAGGACTCAGAATGGCAGCTTTTATTTTGTAGCACATTCTCCTAGAAAGTTATACTGATTTTTATGAGTAAGTAAAGGACTCAGAAAAATGTTGACAGGTGACTGAACATGATATTTTTTGAAGCTACTTCATTAAAGCTGTGTCAATAAAAATCACAATTTTTTCACAGAAGATTATTGATCCAAAACTCTATACCACCATTTCTGTGCTAATGGAAGTGTGATACATACAAAAATAAGTGGCAGTGAAATCACAGTAAGTTTAGAGAATCAGTGCTTCAAATCAAGCCCATTGACACTGGAACTGCTTTTCATTGTATGGAAATGAAAATGCTCAAATGAAACCTACCGTAGAATATTATTTTTCTCTGTGTCTCTCATTTTCTGCTTAAAAAATACCCCTGATAAGATAATTAAAACACAAATATTATTTAAACCTTAGCCTTGAAGCATAGACCAGAAGTTTTATTATTTAGAAGTAGTAATAGAAGAAAATTTTCTGCCTAATTCCATGAATTCTGCTTCAGGACTGAACCAGTATCAGATAAGTTAAAAATGTGTATTGCTAAGGAACAAATTCCAATAGTGTCTTAGATGACATTTTATGTATATTAATAATTTTAGTGGCATAATTCTTACAAATTGCTATGGTTGGGGATTTTAGTAATTTCTTCTTTTTGCATATAATTCTTCTAATTTAATGTTCAGAAAAATAAGTTTTTAGCCAGGTATAAGTTAAATATTAAAAAAAAAAAAAGTTCTGTCTATAAGAAATCACGTTGTCCTTTATTTGATTTAATGTTGAATGAGAATGAAAGCCAAATTTAGGACTTTTTGTGTTACACAAAACATTTGTATTATATTCCTTTACAAGCTAATGGGAATATTTTACTTTTTACCATTCTAAGTGCTACTGCACAGATGTTATTCCTGTAATTTTACTGAAGGATTTTAGTTGAAACTGGTTCTTGAAAAATTTTTAGTCAAACGAGAATTTTCTATGGGATCTTTAAAAACACATATTTCAAGCATCATTGGTTCTATACAAAAGCTTGAAAAAGCTCTTTCTGTACTCTGTTCTCCATATGGGAATTGTCTCTTACATTAAGCAGAATCACAGCTCTACAGATTTCTGTAGAGCTGCGTCATTTTGCATTAAGCAGTTCCTTCCTCACAGCCATCACAAACATGTACACACATCCCCCTGTAGTTGTGAGTCTGCTTTGTAGGAGGTGTATTTCTAATGCAGATATTCTGATGGAGGTGGCACATACAACATCAATTTCCTATTAAGTTTCAGTTGGAAGGATTTTAAAGCCTGCATATTACATTAAAACCATCAGAAACTTGCTTCTTCTGGGCCCACAGGTGAGCTAGCAGGTATAGCTAAGCAAATAGCAATGAGACATATTAGTTCTGAGCCCTTCTGCATGGTCCAAGATTATTCACTCTGATCACTGTGCTTTTTTTGTATGATGCAGTTTCCTGCAGGGATTTTGAGATGCAGGTCAAAGTGAGAAAAATCTTTGAAGTGATCAATTTATGGGGATGAACCACAGCCAACCAAAATGATTCTTTGACAAGCTGTGTGTAGAATTAATCCTGAAGTGCAAATCATTCCAGAGGGGAAGGATGGATAAACTACTAAATTTTCTTCTTGATTAAAAATAAAAAAAAAATTAAAAAAAGCAGGGAAAAGGGAGAAAAATCACATATTAATATAACATACTCCAACCTTATTTCCTATAAAAACTGGGTATCAACACCAAAATCCCATAGCGGATCTCACAGAATCTACCTGTCTATGAGAACAATAATTCCTTTTTATGAAAAAAATATGAGATCAGCAATGAAATAAAAGAAAATAACTCAGGTTAAATAGATAAATTTGAAATGCACTCAAGCAGCATCATTACTAACATAAGTAAAAATAGCCAGAAAGTGACCTATGGTAATAACACACATACCCAGAGCATCCTTCTTTGGCTTTTTTCCTTCTTAAACCAAGGATTTTTTCTGTCTTATTGCCACAGCAGCACCTTGCCATTTACCTTATGAGCATTCCTGAGCTACATTGAGGACTACAGAATGCTGAAAAACTGAAAATACAAATTGTCCAGTACTGCAGATATGATTTATAGCAGATTTTTCAACTATTTCCAGTAATTCAGATTCATGGAAGAAAAAAGTATAGATATGCAGTCAGGATGATAAGTGCTCCCAATTCTTCTGTGGAATTGGAAACGTGAGAAGTGCTCAAATCAATATGTTTTATTAATCATGTAAGTATCAGAAAATGGTATATTTGAATATATAGATTTAAAATTGTTTCTGTATTTACATTTTCTTAAACTCAAGAAATTAATTAAAAGAGAAAAATGATTGGTAGGAGATGGAGAAATGAGAGTTCAAAGAGCAATAATGAACTGTTGAGATCATAATTCAGAGACACCATTCATACCAGATATTTTTTAATTAATTACTTCCGTTTACTTGGAGACATCCAGTGCCTCATTGGAAATAAATGGTGACTGATTATGATTAGATGCCATTCTTGCAAAAATCACCTTGGGGAACTGTTATTTTGCAGACTAATTGTAAGGTGTCATTGAATCACTGTCTCACAGCTGTGTTTTATAAACAAGAGGCAATGCTTTCTGGAAATAGAAATGGTTATCTCAAGTTGAAGTTTTTGCAGGGCAGGAGAAAGAGTCCCTCTCTAGTGGAATGGAGAAATAATCTTTCTTTTTTTTTTTGCAGCTAACCAAAGGTTTGAGGAATACACCTAAAATATTGAGATCTGGATGGATTTTTTTTTTCTTTTTAAGACATTGGGGCTAATGTTGGAGTGCTAATATCTTCTGTTCCATTCCAATGAGCAATGACTGAATAATGTCAAGTTTTCTTCTAGGCTCAGACAGTGGACAGTTCTGCTTGTTACCTTTGCGGGAGACTATAGAGTTCCTTATTTTCAGATATGTAAGGAATTTAAAATGTACAATGTGATTTAGACATCAAAATCTAACTAAATTTACCTTTGAAAATAGTTCATTAATGCACATTCATATATTTAGTCTTTTGGGGTGACTGGATGAAATACAGACACTATAAAACACTATTTTCATGTGGTGTTAGTTTCCCAAATCCAATTTCTATTTGATAGTTGATTACTTTTTGATTGTAATAAATGGATCTTGCATTTACTTTAAAAACATAGCAATAAAAATTGGTATTGATCAGTCTCCACTGCTAGCAACCAACAGTGAGAATCTCAGCCTAAATAAGTAACCATTCCCTTAGAAATTAGAGAATGAGCAGGCAAGGCAGAAAGGAACAGACTGCTGGGCTCTTGAAGACACTATTTGAAATGTCATTGTTGAGGTTTAACCTTGGCTTAATCCTTTGACTTTTATGAAAAACAAAGCATGCATTAAAAAATGTAGTAAGAATGTTAGGAATCCTGGACTTGGGTAAAATTTTGGTGTTCCTTGAGTCAATAGCACCTACTTAATTTCAAGCTATGGTAATAATTTTAATTCATGTAAATATTCTTAACTACCTACTACAAAATGATGTCTATGACAACTGTCAAAGATGGACAGTCAAATATACAATTTTCTAATACATTCAGGTTCTCAGAACTGTTTATTAAAAAACAATTAAAAAACCAAAAAACCCTAAAACTCCCCCCCTAAAAACTGGTCTGGCTATTTCCTCTTTTATGAATACAGCTGAATTCTTGAACACAACATTGATTGTGTTTGATGATCATAGCATAAATCTACAGTAGCAATCCACTGAGTTATAGATCCAGAACTGGTATTCTTTGTTATTTGGTAAAACAAACAATAAAGAGCATTATCAACAATCTTAAGAAAAATTTGTTCTGCCTAGTTTTCTTTAGTGCTAACACTGTAAATTTTAAATAATGGAAACTGGATTTTTTCTGTTTGCCCAAAATATTGTATTCTGCCAGAAAATATCAATCCACTGAAATAATTATATTGAATCCCACATCTAGATTTTTTTTAAAAAAAGAAACCTTAAATAGCTCAATAAGGTTAAAAAAACATTCCTTTGAGTTTTCCATATTAAAAATGTTTAAATAATTTAGTAATGTTTCGAAGTATACCCAGTAATTAAAAACGTCTTCTAAATAAAATTTTAAAAATATTTTAATGAGATTTCTCTTAACTGATGTTTCAGATAAAATCATAATGAAGTTCAGCATTTTGATTTATATGCCCACTAAGTTTAGGTTACTTGAAATTTCAGAAAAATTAGTTCAGAGGATTAAAAAACTTTTTTGTTAATGCAGTTCTATCTGTAAACTTAAAATTCTAATTAATTCAATTTCAAAAGTTTAAATTCTAAACACCTTTTGGTATTGTTGGTCGCATCCAACGACAGCACCTTCGCACACCTTAGCAGCCACAAAGGCTTGACAGTACAAGTTGTGTCAAAGTTATGTTTCTCATCCCCATAGTCACTTTAAGACTTTGCTTCTGAGATTTATACATGCTTCTGAAAACAATAGAAAAAGCAAAATAACCTCACTTCCCTGCTCTAGAATTTAAATTTGTTACTTTGTAAAACACATCTAATGAAACAGTTACCACCACTACTCCATTTATTTCCCAGTCCGTTATGCAATGCCAGAAACTGAGGGGAGTAAAGGCAGTAAGTTGGAAAAAGGTATGAAAGAAAAGTTTTTCCTTCCCCATTTTTGAAAACAAGTAAACAGTCTTCATAAGACCATAGACAACAAGCTTCCCTTGTCTCCAGAACTCTCTTCTACTCCAATATTTTCCCAGCTTGAGTGAACATTCAAATTGAACATTGCCAGTATTTTGTAATTTCACAGCAGAAGCCAAATGTGTAGGCCTCTGTCTTTTTTCTTATGTCATTGCTAACCTTCCTAAATCTTTTGTGTCTCCATGTACAGTCTATAAGGAGGTCATGAAAAAGCATTAACGGCTTTTAAAAGCCAGTTGAGTATTAGTCATTCAAAATTTTAGTATAATTTATATAACATGAGAGGAAGAATACTACCTGAGTTCCCCTGTTTTGTGTCAAGATCTGTCAAGCCTTTGAGCCAACAAAATGCATGCAGAAAAATTATATAAATGCTTATGATTAACAGATGCACATCTTTACTCCTACTTTAACTCAAAGTGCAGTAGCACTAGCAAGTCATCTCCAGCTCAAGATTAAAGATTAACAGTTGATTTGTTCAGAACATTAAACTAATCTATTCAATTTCCTTTTGGTGCTAAAAATTAAAATAAAATAAAATAAAATAAAATATAAAATATGAATTTTGAAATTTGCAGCTTATTAAAAAAATAATGTTACTGGATGTCTAACTACTCAAACAAGCCTATGTACAAACCACTTTTTGGTAGTATATATATGCATAAGTAGATTATTTAAGCTTTTAAGTCAGTCCAAAAGGAGAAGGGAGTAGAGATGTATTTTCTTGTTTAATGGATCTAACTCACAAATCTTTAAGAATAGCAATATTCTGAGGAAAATTCCTTTTTATGTATGACTTTGATTTTCTAAATTAGCTACAATTTGTATGAAATGTGGAAGTCACATTCTTCTTTCATTCTTCTTATGGCAGTATTCATACAACTTTAAAAAAAGTTGATTTCCTTGATCATAAAATGGTAATGATTCAAAGTTGCCACCAAAGTTTTACAGTCAGAACATACTGAATTTTCACATCTATTGAACATCTGGTTAAATGTCTTCCATTAAGAAAATGCAATTTTTACTAGCTGGAGCTTATGCTGCTACTGCCCTAAGAAAATGGAAGACTGATACTCATTGTCACATGGCCAAAAACACTTTTTTAAGAAAAGTTCTATAAAACAGCTGATGGTGAAATTCTGTTTTTCAATATATGATACTTTCCTACAACAAACAAACTAAATAACTCAACTGTAATTAGAACTATATTATGTCTACCAGCAACCTGGCCACCTTCAAATCTTTCCTCAAACATCAGTGAGTTTACAAATCACAGAATGGTTGAGGTTGGAAGGAACCTCTGGAGATAATCTGTTTCAACTTGCCTGCTCAAGCTGGTTGTCCAGAACCATGTCCAGACAGCTACTGAGATCCAGAAAGAAACAACAACATTTCTAGTTCCAGAGGTAGCAGAAGAAGAATCTATGAAATGTGGGTGTTGCTTTAGTGGTATACTTCATGTTCTCGCACAAGGATTAAATATTTAAAGTGCTATAGAAGTAGATGAGGAGGAGAAAATATGAGTCTAATAGGGTTAACCCTCTCTGCAACTTTAAGATTTAATTTAAGAGAAAGCCATCACAGATGTGATATTTCTTATCTGTTAGGTTAACAAAACAACATTCAAACCATAAATATATTCCCTAGATCAAACTATAAATATATTTCCTAGATATGAAATCGCACTCACCAATTTTACTACAGCTAGCCAAATCAGCCCTTCATGTAAAGTTTTACAAGGTGTTTACTTAAAACCTCAGATTTTCTTTCATATGAAAATAATATTCTTGCCTTGCTATGTGTATAGGTACAAACTGTATGGAAAATCAGCCTGAAACCTATGGTGTAACACAGAGTTAAATGAATTGTTTGGAGCTGTAATTCACAACTCATTTGGAGGTAAGTAATTCCTGGAAGACTGGCCACTTACTGCTCTTCTCTTTGTTATCCTATCTCAACACCTATTGGGTGTTCCCCTCCTCCTTGCTGCCATCACCTTTACTCCACCAAAACCATAACTGGTTGTGAGAGCAATTTTGTAATATCCAAAATAAGATTTTAATTGAAGTCATATCAAAATTATATACAGCTAAAATGAGTTATACCTGTGCATATTTAATTCAAAATGTTGAAATTTTAAATTGCAAATTAAAGGCATTAGTGAAAGTCAATACAGCATTATTTTAATGACTCCAAGATAATCCCAAAGCAATCAATTTAGATCAGAATGAGTTTATTGTAAAATGCCAAAGGTGGGGGGAAAAATGCTTCCTTAGCACTATAGAGTAACGATCTCTCAAATGAATAATGCCTGTTCAGAATTTAACTAGATAATTACTTCATTTGCATTTGCTAAGGTGATAAGAGGAATGAAAAGACAGCTCAGAGGGAAATGATATTAAAGGATGACATGCAAAAGACAGTGTTACTCAACATTCTGGCTTACCAACTGAGTCCATTTTAAAAGGAACACATCTATTAACTCAAGCATCCTGGTGGAAAAGAGACAAAACAAAAAAAAATGTAATAAAAAAATAAATGACATCACAAGAATCTCTGACATGCGGTTCCAAGTGACTGGAGGCTAAATCAATCAGATATACCCATTCTTGTTTGTATATAATGAATTTGAAGACTGACTAATAGAACACAAAACTGCTAAGATTTATTTCCATATCTGTTATTGCAGCCTTGCAGAATAGAAATTGTGCTAGTCATGGTCACACCTGCAGAAATATTAATTTGAAGCAAGAAAAATAATTTCAGCTCTTTGTAGTTATCCTGGAATGACCCTTTATTTTATCAAAGGTAAAGATTCCCTCTCTTTTTCAGCTTTAGGCCATCACATTTAGCTTTTGAAAAGAAGATAAAGATTAACAAGGTTAGGACCTGTTTGTCTTCAAGTGTAGAAATACAGAAAACTGTGTATGTGATGTGATCACTTTCACCTCTAAAGCTTTCTAGCTTGTGGGACATATCGACAAGCGCAGTATATTTCTGCTGGCGTGATATGCTTTGTACTGGTATTTTGTGGACCTGGATTCCGTCCTTGCATAGTATGTGAGGGAAATAAGATTTTTCTGAGGATTAGAGTTCTGAGGAATCTGAACTCCATTATTTGTTGTCAAGAGCCTTCCTTGGTTGCAATATTTACAGAGTTGCACTTATGTTTGAGTACGCAAACAGAAAGTACTTATGGGAACTTTGTAGGTTTCAGTTCATTGTCCAACTGTTACGTGTTGTTCTGGCATATTTCATGTACTAAAAGTAGGGCAGAATTTTATGCTTTAGGATACTTGTAAATATTTTAACATTGCAAAATATTTCTCCTTTGCAGCTGTAATAATTTGCCATCCATGTTGGGTTCAGCAGCATCAGTAATAGCTAAGGTGCTGACTTCTCTCTGAAAGAGGGCAGCAGCATATGGAAAGAAAATGTTTTGGAATTGGTGTGGAAAAAACCCCAAAAAGCTCATGTGTCTCCACCTGACCAAATAGATGTACCTTAAATGCATTCCACTTCTCACTCTCATCCCACCCCCAGCCTTCCTCTTATGTCTGCCATGATCATTTAAACAAGATCATAATGAATAAGATAATTACTTTTTTTTGCTTTTATGGTGTTTCTTATCCTTCTCATCCCCAAGCTCCTGTTATATTTTAGAACAGGTATGGTATTTCTGCTCTTCCCATATTAAATTTCTTTTAATCTAAGATCACACTCTTTTGTTCTTGTTATTCAAATTGTAACCATAGTTTATCATTGCCATTATTATTATTATCATTGTCTCAAAATGAGACACCAGTGTTTAAATGCTAAAAAGACATTGATGGTTTTGTTTGGCTGGGTTTCTTTTTTCTTTTTCAGACAGTGGATAGGATAAAGAAAAGAAGTACATATATGCATACATATATATATATATATAAAGTATAAAGTGTATATAAAGTAAAATAGTAATATTACTTCTTTGAAGAAATCTCTCAACAGTTGTAGGATCTATCTGTAAGTCCTTTGATCTCATGATGAATATTTATTTTCTCTCAGGTGTGTATCTCAGAAGGTACTGGAGCTTTTGAGTTTCATTCACTGTGTAAGAAACTCTGAATAGTTACCTTCTATATCCATTTAGATGCTACGGAGATAATAATGGATTGTATTAGTTAAAGTGGCAAGTTTTTCATCTGTTTTATTTCTGAGTTAAATCTGTAAGCAGGGTAAGCAAGAACATTATTCTGAACATGATGAGAAAAGACTGTTCTACACATGATGTGCCTACCGGTCTTTAATGAGCCAAGATTAGATGGCCTGAATGAATAGCAACTTGGAAGGCTGCTAATTTCCGCCTCATTTCTGGGCCATTTTTACATTATTCCAGAACATTCAAGATAAGCATTCTATGCAGATAATCAAGGAGGCAAAAGAACATTTTCTTTTTTGAGGAGGAGGAGGGGAAGTAAAAACACTTAACTTTTTTCTATCAAAGTGGAAAAAAAAGGATTGAATAAACTATTCTTAAGGTTAGAAAAGCTGTTGGCTTTTCATTTGTTTGTTTGTGGTTTGTTTGGGGTTTTGTTTGTTGTGGGTTTTGGTTTTTTGTTTGTTTTCAAAGAAAGAAAACTCATCTAAAACTCATTAGAATCACTGATAAATTTCAAAGTGATGGAAAAATATCAAGCTGCGAGAAACAATAATGCGAAAGATAAAAAGATGACCACACGTTTGAAAGCCAGCCTGGTGGAGAGTGAGACTAATGTTGGTCTATACTGATCAGTGAAGAAAAGCCTAAGGTACATCATGTCCTATCAGAACGTGAAACCATCTGCACAAAAAAAGAATATTTTGCAATGTTCCTTTCTGCAATACTTTTTTCTGCTATAATGGTTCAATTTCCCTGTAACAATATTACAAAATACCTGGATTTGCAACGTTTAATAAAAAGTTGTGATAACAGGATGTTACAGCATAGAGTCATGGAAGCAATCTAGGTTATAGTACACATCTACTCATTTCTTTAAATTAAATTGTCTGGTCATGAGGACTTCCCATTTTCTATTTTTTTAGTACTGGATGCCATATATAGGTATATATTGTGCTATAGTTGTGGGGTATAATTTGTGACCTTCTTAGGAGCTGACATGTTGACAACTGGAAAATCAAAAACTGGATTGTTTTCTTTATTCTAAAGCCCTTTGCTAGGGAAGTACAGTGTTGAAGCTTTCTTCTTCTTTAATATAGGTTTCACTTGAGCTCATTTGTCTAAATTTACTAGCCAGCTGTAGACCTTATTCTTTATTTATTGGTATGCAGTTCCACCTTAGACCCCCATTTACTATCTAAGCAAGATATTGAGGGTGTGCTACATGTATTTGCGAGACACTGAAACAGTTTATGGCTTATTTACATGAGAAAGCTCACAAACAGAAAAGATTTGATAATTGTTTTTTCCCTTATGCTCTTTCATCTTTGTGGTAGACACAGGACCCTCAAATCAACACTCGATGGATTTTTCCTTCTTTTATTAATAATTGGTCTGTAGTGGGCTGGATTTTCACTTCTCTCTATATAGGAACCTATATCAACAGATGATATGGAGCTATTTGGAACTATTGGAACTTCCAATTGGCATCAAATTGCCTGCATTATTAGTTTATTAACATTTGTTATTTGGTTATGTTTTCATTGCATATGACTTGTTTGGAGAACAAATATTGGTCAATCATTTTACATAGTGTTAATTTGATTTTTGCCAAGTTTATTTTGTCTTTTTGCAAGGAATAAAATGATATGGGAAAAGATTTTACTTTCATTATAGGGATATATAGTTTTGTCTCAACCAAATTTAGCCTGGTAGTGTATAGAAATCTCCCATAACCCAGGACCTCCATGCCAAGTTCACCAAACAAATGATGAGTGGGCCTGAACAGTGAAACAAATCCTTGTCTTGACAAGGATGAGTGGTAGAATGGGAACTGGAGAAATTGGACTATAAGAACCAGCAGCTGACACTACCTAATGGAGAGACAACGTGCTGGAAAGTGAGGAGCCATAGAGATAAATTATAAACTGTGTTTTTTAAGTGTTCCCATATAATAAATTGAACCACAGGAGCAGCTGAACCTAAAAAAAGCTGGTACATCTCAGAGCTGAGAATGTTTATGTGGGACGTGTGTACTTGTTGGGGTTATCCCAAATATGGCTGTTGAAACCAACGTCCGATGCAATGGGTCTTATGAAAAAGTGAGAGATGGTGTTGTCCTGTGACATTCCCATCACTCATGACCCTGACCAAAGCAGGGTTTCAGAATTCAAGCCAAAAGTCACAGGAAGTTCCTCAGTCTGACCTGTATGGGTGTTGACAAGTCAAATATTCATCTCTGTGAGGAATGGCAGGGGCATGTTCAGATGGGAAAATGTATTCCTGCTTGAACATGTGTGATATGGCTGGACTCTGATGTACTACTGAATTTCCTGCCAGATGTCCTGGAAGGTTTTTTACCACAGAGTAAAAGATCCAGGGAAAGTAATGGACAAGCACAACCAAAATGGACTGGACATGGAGTCCAAACCTTGTCTGAGACTCAAACCGATAAAAGCTGGGTTTTATTATGTTCATCATCTGTAGAGTTAGGGGTACAACAAAGTCATGGTTGAGACACTTTACTCAAATATTAAAAATATTATTATATAGAGAGGGACAACACTAACCAAAAAGCAGAGAGTGGACAACTGAAGAGCCAATTCTACCACTTTTGCCCTTTTCAGAATAAATCTGATTAAATATGTCTTTCAGCATACTCTAAATGTCAGTGGAGCATCATATCCTGGACAAACCAGAAGGTAGTCTGCAAAATAAAAATCTGCAGTGGACTCAAGGTGAAATCACTTAGCAGCTCTTTTCACTTCTTTGTAAAAAGCACAGTAACTACTGTATTTTTAAATTTCATTGTGTGTCTTGTGTTGGTTTTTTAGGGGAAGGGCTTATTTTAGACGAGGGGCAGGGTTTGGTCTGAAATTATCTCTGGTTCAAAACCAACAGCATCAAATGCACTTCACTATGTTTTCTGATAGGAAGTTCCCTCCAAATAAATATAAGGAAGAACCTGTCCATCTCATACCATAAAATTGGTTTGATTGGAAAGTATGTGTCATAAATGAGAGTGAAGGTGACGCTGGCAAAATTTGCCACAGTTGACCAATAAATAATTATCTGGGAGAAAGAGCAAAATATGATGGACTCTCATCATGCATTTTAATTATGGGTTTTAATTGCCTTTTGAATCCTATAAAAGTCAGTGACCTACAGCTAACTCTTTAGCTGCTTTATTTCCTATCTTTAGAACTCTGCCAGCCTTTGTCTAGTGCCTGTGAAATGGTAGAGGACACAGTGTCTTCTACCAGGGGATGCAAAAAATTAAAAATGCTATTATTAGTATATTACCTTGAATTTTGTCCTATCAGCCTGGCAAAAAGTTAACTAAGATTTCTCACCGAAGATAAACACAATGAGAATGAGCTAAAAAAAAGAGAAAAATTTGAAATATAAAAGAATAATGAACATGCAGCTCTCTCCTTCTAGTATTTATTTGTCAGTAATAGAAAAAGACAAAACAACAAAATGCAAGCAACAAAATCACTACCCTTTATAGCTATAAAGAAAAGAAATTGAAGATCTTTATTATTTGATAGACCATTTGGTACTGCAAGTCCAATGGCCCCTAAAATTATATCTGGTTATTTAAGGGATCTTTAATTTTGGAAAGCTCTAGGGAGTTAATTTTTTGATGTCAAAGATCCAGATTAAACTGTGACACTTCAAAGATCATCCAGGGTCCACCAGTTTTACTATGGAACAATTTCTTATTCATTATATGGATGAAATACAGTAAGAATTAATTTTTTTAATTAAAAAAATGCATGTGTGTGTTTATATAAATTCATCTGTATGGTTTAGAAAAACGCTTCCAAAAGCTGATTGAAAATGTTCAGAGGGTTTGTCTACAATTCATTCAACAACTTAAAATTCAGTTTATTAATTCTTCCACAAAATATTATTACTCATATCTGAAGCTTAGTTGCTGCCCTTTAGTAGCTTGCTCCAACACAGATCTTTAGTTCTGACCCATGGTGCTTTCTTTCTTCTAAAGTTACCAGCTGTGCTTCTTATCTGCATGTGTCAAATAGTCAGCCTGCATTACTGGAGTAGATGTTATTCATAAATGGAGTAGTTAACTGTGCTGATGAGGTCAAACTGCCTTCAACAGGTCATTGAAACTGGAGGAAAGGAACAAATTATGTAACAGAAAGACAGGCCGGGAGAGTTGGGGTTGTTAGATTTTGAAAAGAGAAGGCTCTGGGGAGACCTTAGACCATTTTCCCATGCCTAGCAGGGGCCTACAAGAAAGACAGAGAAGGGCTTTCTACAGGAGCATGCAGTGAAAGGGGTTATGGCTTCAAACTGAAAAAGAGTAGGTTTAGGATAGGTACATAGGAAGAAATTCTTCATTGTGAGGCTGCTGAAGCACTGAAACAGGCTGCCCAGAGATACATCCCTGTAAGTGCTCAAAGCCAGGTTGATTAAGACTTCGAGCAACCTGGTCTAGTGAAAGGTTTCCCCCTGTACCTGTGGCATAGGGCTAGATAAGTTTTTATGCTCTCTTTCAACCCAAACCATTCTATTGTTCCGTGGTCCTGTGATATTAAAAATTTCTTCCTCCCTGCGGAAATCTATCCATCTTTATTAAAACAAACAAATAAACAAACTAAAAAACAACCACCCTCCCCCTCAAAAAAGGTAACATAAAAAGGCATTTTTCATGACACGTCTTTGAATTTAAATTGAAATACTTGGAATTAACTTGACATTCCTGTTGAAAGTGCAGAAGGAAAAGAGGAACACTTCTGTGCCTCAACACAAAGTGCAAGAAAAAAAAAATTCCTTTCCAGAAGCTTTTTGCAAGGTAATTTGGTTGCCATGAAGTTCATTCTGATTCTAGATTAAAGAAATAAAGGAAGTTATGAAGTCAGGCAGAAGCCTCACTGTGGTATAGAACTGCAGATCACTCCAGACTGCTCCATGGCCAGCAGACCTTTTGATGGAAACTACATTTGCATCTGCTGAGCCCAAGCTACAGATAAAGTACTTTAGATTTCCAGTCTTCCTATCTTTCTTTGGATGCCTGATCTTTTTACTTATCATGTTACCATTTAATCCACAAGTTAACAGTGAATTACCAAAGGAAATACAAATCACAAACCTGTGATTTGTTCATATCATCAGTTTGCCAAGCCCAGTCTTCTTCCCTTCTCTTTTACACTTGCACTCAGTGTGAAAATTCTCATAACCTGGTGCATTGAGAAATGATATATCTCATGTCTGGATATTTTAAACATCTAAATATTCATCCTAACATTGCACAATAACAAATATTTTTTGACAAAATTATTTTATTTTAATAGAATGATAAGGGTTTTAGTTTTGTGTGGTGTGAATGAGTATCCTGTTACTACTAAAAACAAATCCTAGCAAAAAGTATTGTAGTCAAATACCCATTCTGTAGCCGGTCTCCTAATCCCGAGGGCTAATTTAAACAAGCCTTCGGCTTGGGAGAATTGCTGCAAGGATGAGGAATAAAGGACACTCAAAACTTTCTGCAAAGTTCTATTAATCCAATTTCATCCCTAGGGAGAGTATGGGGGAAGGGAGGAAGCAGTCTGCCCACCTATGAGTAGAGAGGGCGAGTCATGTGTCCTGGGAGGTTTTATACCCCCAGGGAACATGAAGACGCTGGGAAGAGGGACCACTGGCCAAAGGGACAGAGGGGAGAAACTACATCCCAGGGGTAGGGGGGAAATGGGACTCACCACCATAGGTAGTATGGGGAGAGTACAGCTACTTAGTGTAAGCATCACATGAATTCAGGGCAACCAAAGAACCTAGTGTGAACATCAAGTATAGTTCACCACAACACCTCCCTGTTCCTTTGTTTAAAATGAAATTGAAGAGAATATGTTTAGCTTATTGTGATGCAGAATATGAGATTGACCACTACTTGTGATTTACTGGCTGGTTAAGCCACCTTTGGTCCACCATCTCTATGTGGTTGACTTCTGAGATAGTGGAGATTAAGTTGTGGATGATTTTTAAGATCAAGCGGCGTAGAATTCCGAACGCTAACACAA
>VXBU01008308.1:0-52825 GCA_013400315.1 Bombycilla garrulus
TAGGCCCCATGTTTAGAAAAGAGTCTCATAACACCGGATGAGATACTTACACATGTATTTATTTAGGCATCAAAACCTGAGTGTTTAGTTTGACATCCTTGTTTCCAGAAGCTCATTATACAGCAATAAGAGAGGAACGCTCCTCTTCCAGGGTACATTTCCAAACTTCTTAGAATACAGCCTAAGAAGAGGCTATTTTTTTTTACATGAGGCTTAGCCAGGTTGGACTTTTAATGAGCAAGTTAAAGCCATCTACTGAAGGAGATGTCTTCCCATGGGCAGGCAGGTGCTCAGCCATCTCCAGGAGAGCAGGGCCCCATCACACGTAATGGTGACTTGGGCAAACATCACTCCAAATATCCCTTCCTTCCTCCTTCCTCCCACACTGAGCATGATGTCACACTATATCAAATATCCCTTTAGTCAGTTGTGGTCACTTGTGCAGCCTGTGTCTCTTCCCACCCTCCCAGGCACCCCCAGCTTCCCCACAAGCATGGCAGTATGAAAAGCAGCAAAGGCCTTAGCTCTGTGCAAGCCCTGCTAAGCAGTAACAAAAAGATCTCCATAATATCAACTCTGTGTTCAGCACAAATCCAAAACACAGCCCCATAACAGCCACTGGGAAGAAAGTTAACTCTGCCCCAGCCAATACCAGCATACTCAGTGACAACTGCAGTTTCATTGGTGCCCTCAACAGAAAAACTCAGGGGAACAGCAAACCCACACAGCACTTGTAGAGTTCAGGAAGCTTGTCATTCCTTGGGTATTTAAAAGGTAAATGGCTTAAATGAAGAGTGGCAAAAAAAAAAATCCCCATATCAACCAACCAAAAAAAACAAAACAAAACAAAAAAAATCACCATATGTCTTCTGGCAGAAAAAGAATGGTGGGTCTTGGACACAGTGAATGATAACAGGACTTCCAAATGCATCAATGGACTCATGGATTGCTGATGTTTTGCATGACGTCTTACCCTATGCTATGTTGCAGACTTTCCCATAACCACATAATCTCACTGGAGCATTCATCAGATCCTGACAGATCGGATAATTGGCATTTATCCCTAAAATAAAGCCAGGAAATGACACTGAATTGCATTTTATTTGCATGAGGGTTTTACAAAACCCATAGAGGAAATTACACCAGAACATCTTCTATCCCAATAGGTCTTTCCCAGCCTCTGGCATCTTTGGCAGCTTGAAGAAAATAGCCAGTTTTACAATATTATCTAAATATCTGAGCTTTCTAAAGTCTGCTGGATAGACTTTAACTTGGATACAGAACCATAGCACAGGCCACCCAGTATTGGTATTATACCTTCCTCCAGCTCTCACCTTGCCATCAGAAAATTTGCTCTCTGTTATCACAAGACACAGATGTCTAGCCATAATTAGGAGCTACAGAAAATCGATAAATCAATGAATTAACTGATTAATTACTATGGATCACAACCTAGGTATGAACTTCTCTGGGCAGATGGAAGGTCTCAGCTGGCAGCAACCTCCAGCAACCTGATGTCTTCATCTCTTCTGCTTCAGCTATGCATGTAGATATAAATAGATACAAATATAGATAGAAATATATGTATAGATACAAATATATGTTCAGTTCACAGAGTCATAGAATCACAGAGTAGTTAGATTGGAAGGGGTATTCAAGACCATCTAGTTCCAACTCCCCTGCCATGGGCAGAGACACCTTCAACTAGACCAGGTTGCTCAGACCCCCATCCAATACTTTCACAGCTTCTTTGGGTAATCCATGCCAGTACCTCACCACCCTGACAAGGGGAAACTGTCTTATCAATATTTAATCTCTCCCTGCCCACCATCAGTTTGAAGCCATTTCCCCTTGTCCTATCATTCCATGTCCTTGTCAGAAGTCCCCCTCCAGCTCTCTTGTAGCCCCCTTATGTACTGGAAGGTGCTCTAAGGGATCCCCAAAGCCATCCCTTCTCCAGGCTGAACTCCATTTCTCTCAGCCTGTCTCCACAGCAGAGGTGCTCCAGCCTTCATGGCCTCTTCTGTACTTGCTCCAACAGGTCTACATCCTTCTTATGTGTGTGTGTGTGTGTGTATATCTATATATATATATACTCTTGCAGTGTAGGACAACAGCTTTGTACTGCATTGTGGCAGGAGAGTCACCACCTTTCTGCCCCCTTGTTCTGTTGACTCCCTCCAAAGCCCTCTCCCATGAAAAGCCTATGATTTGCCCCAGCCTTCCCACTAATCCCCACTGTATCCATTGGGTTGGACCAATGCCTGCTCAATTTGCTGGAATCTAACTGGCCCTATTTCAGACAGAAAAACTAATCTGAAGGATTACTGGCATCTTTAAAAACTGTATTTAAAGCCTTTCTGACAACCCTCCCTCTCTAAAGGAAATATTTTCGTTATTTCGAGAGCCTGGACAAAGCTTAATGAGGGTCAATGTACCTGGTTTCAGAGCACACCTACTTTTTAGTGCCTATTAATTGTCATTTGTAAAGGCAACCCTTGACCTGACTATTTCCAGAGGACAATCGAACCACATGGATAGTTGCAGATGGTTATTTTGTAGTGTTGCTCAAACTCAGTTAACCCATCCAGAGTAACACATCTGTTAAACATATGCTTTAGCTCTTCAACAAGACCAGAGATAACAGAGCAGAACAGATTGACTTTTTCTTTGCCTTCTGGGATTATAGAAGTAATCAGTCCTAATTGCCAGCCAAAGAGCAATACCTGCAATTCAACTAACCACAGAAGGGAGAAAAAAAAAAATCAATTGTTCATATCTTCCTTCATGCCAAGAATGTGATTTTTTAAAATGGAATTATAATTTAATGAAGATGTTGACAGAAGCAAGACAAAGGATAAATCTTGCCATGTTTTAAACCTGCTGTCTGCAGGAGTCCCAAATAAGCCCCCAGATATTAATCCCTTCATTTGAAACACACACATCCAGGCTAACACCTCTCTAAGTCCCCATTAGCTGCTGCTGCACAGCATGGAATGCTACAGCAGGGCAAATGAGGAATGCTCTTGGAGAGAAGGAGAGGAAAACAGATCAAAACTGTCAGTGGAAATAAGCACTGACCCAGAAGACAGGCAGGCATTTTTAAATACCAGCAGCCTGCTGTGTCCTGGTACAGCTTTTCCAGGTGACCATCATGAAGGATGCCTTCCAGAGCAGTGAGAGAAACAAACAGCATGTTCCTCATAAAAAAGAAAAAAACCTTCAGAGAAATGTGACTTTCTATGTACATCTGTGGCTGAAAACCAGAGCATTAACAGCTGGGGATCAGCAAAGCATCACAATTTATTTCAGACAGGATGAAGAAAGTGAGAGTCCCAAGAGCTGCAGCTCATCTCTTCTGGTGCCCATTTAAGGGAATTGATCATATCTTTGTCTCTTTGGATGTGAAAGTGTCTCTGTTGATTAAAATTCCCTGACGACCTACATCCCCTAAGCTGATAATGATAAGCCTCTCAGGCTGACGGTGTGTTGCTCTGATACCTCCAGCGCTGCTGTGGATGGGGAGCAGACATGAGGCACAGGCAGTCATCGCTGAAAGCTCTGCAAGCCAGAATGGAAATCTTGAATGCTCAGAGCCACAAGAGAAAAAAAAAAGGCATTATCCATGTCTGGGAAAGCAGCAAACTGCTGCTCGTGGAACCACTGGGCTTGCCATGGGCAGATACAGTGGCACAAATGCCTGCAGGTATTTGTAGAGAGAACTGCAGGGAGATTTATCAGAGGAGAGTCAGAAAAGCCCTGTCCTAAACTGTCCATAGCTCTCATGGGCTGTTTCCAACTTTCTGTATTTCCAGCTTCATTGGCCTTTTTTTCCCATTACAGATCAAGAGGTTCCACAAGCATCTGAGCCCAGACTCTAACTCCTGCCAGGGCAGCTCTCATTTGTCCTTTCAAACCATGTCAGAGTGTCTTTGTGAGGCTTGTAGTGCTCAAAGGCAGGCAAAACAGAGCAATCTGGTGAGAAACCACCTCCCCAGGTTCTAGGACTGCCTCCTTCTCAGATGGATTTACTAGGAGCAAGGCACTGGGGAGGGCAGCTTGTCTTTTCTTACTAACACTGTCAGCATCACACTGTGAAATAGGGACACAGTCCTTGCCCCCCTTCTTCTATCACTTTACCCCCCCTGAAGCTGTCTCTAAAGCGAACCATGTGGTCTTCTGCAATAAGGCACTGGAATCTGGATTACCTTTTCCCGTGTTTTAAAGAGCACAAAACACCACCAAGTCTGCACCTGGATCAACATTACCCTGAGTGACTGAAATACCAAATGCATAATACAGCAGGTGCAGCAAAGAGCTGCAACTTCTGCTTCTTCCCTAAAATCGTAGGCAGATGTGCAAGTAATGTTTTACCCCATCTTGAGTAATTTATGCTGTTTTTCCTGAGCACTAGACTTGTTTAGATGAGGATCTGCCAAATTATTTCCTATCTGGTTGACTGGGAGGAGGAGTGTTGAGAAGGAGTGTAAATAGGCCAGTAGTATTCCATCTGTATAATATATATGGTATCTATGTAACATATAGTGTAAATATCAGCGTAAATATTCCATTAGCTTTCAGCTGGTGAGGAGTGAAGGTGTTCATCTACAGCAGTATCAAACTCTGATTCTGGTCCTATCCTAATCTCTGAGTATTATCCTCTGAGTGGAAAGGCCAAGGAGAAGTTCTCCTGGGCCAGGAGGAATCTTAGTACAGTAAAGTATGCAAGCATACTACAGTGAAGTATGTAAGCATAGGCTTAACTGTAAGAATCAGCATTTTGCACATTAGCTCAGCTCCATGTATTGGATCAGGACTGGGAAAGGCTCTAATTGTATCTCTGGGGTTTTCTGGTGGTTATTTTCCAAGTAACAAGATACAAGGCAAGAGGAAATTGCCTTGATTTGTACCAGAGACGATTTAGACTGGATATTAGGAAAAAATTCTTCCCTGGAAGAGTTGTCAAGTGCTGGAACAGGCTGCCCAGGGAAGTGGTGGAGCCAGATCCCTGGAAGTGTTCAAATGCATGTAGTTGTGGCATGCAATACATGGTGTGCTTGGCAGTGCCAGGTTAATGATTGGACTTGATGCTCTTTGAGGGCGTTTCTAAGCTTAACAGTTCTCTGATTCTATTCTAGTTTCTAAACACTCCTGGCCCATGAGATGCAGCAAAGATGGTTATGTGGGTACAGTGTGAACAGAGTTCTTCTCAGTACACCTACGCAGGTTCAAAGAGGTGGAGGGTACTCCAAGAGATGAAACAACTTGTTTCAGGCTATTTGCTTTGTCATAGGCTTCTTCTAAGTCCACAGGCAAATTATTTCATCTACCCAGCGAAGACAAGCATGGCTGTCAGCCTTGAACAAACCATCTTGTATCAATTAATAGGCTCTTCTTCTCATTCATCATCTGTTTCTTCTTCCTCATGTTCACCACATTCTCATGACTGTAGGCAGAAAAATATCCACCTTTAATTGCATGGTCCAGCTGTCATCCTTAGCTGCTGGCTGCTTTGTCAAAGCCTCAACACAGGAGAAGTTAGAGCAAAGCCAGTATGTCTGTGCCTTGTGGCCAACCATCCTACAGGCTTCTGCAATTCACAGCCCCCAGCCAGGGGTATGTGACATATTGGACTTTACCTTCCATCTCAACTGGCCTCAAGCAGCACAGTGGGTGCCTGCCTAAAGTGGCTCTGACTTGGTGGGGGGGCTTATTTGTGTTCCTTCTTCCTTGGTTTTGCAAGGAGAAGATCAAAACAACCTGACATCTGGTTACACTTAGCTGCTGTGCCGGTTTATGTCATGCCTTTCTTCCCCAGCCTTTATTTTCTTTGTTAATCACCTCTGAGCTGACACACGCTCTACTTACATTCTGCATAGCCCACAAGAGAGCGCTCCTTCGCTGGTAGACTGCACATTTTCCAACTGGTTAGACTGGAAAGCCATTCAGCTGGGGTAGTTTGATCCCTGGGCTCCCCTCTAATCCCCTGCTCATGCTCAAATACCACCAAAACCAGCTCCCTGGGAATCAGACACAATGCATCAGCATCGGGTCTGTCAGAGAGGGATTTTTTTTTTCCAGGAAAAGGATTTCTGCAGGGTACAAGCACTTGCAAGCAAAACAAGAGATCATGGCAAGGAGGGGATTTCTGTTATCCCAGTCACACGTTTTTCCATGTGTAAGTGTGACTTGCCAGTTCATCATCCAGACTAAACTGTCACTAGCAGGATTTTGATCCTTGGCCCAAGCTGAAATCAGTGCTGGTAATATATATTTCACTGTCCTCAGCCTTCCTACTCATATTCCCGTCAAAAAAAGCCTTGAATCTTCCACTAAGTCACTGAACACACTTTGTTTCTCCAATTAAGCAGTGAGCTGCTCTAGAGAGAGGAGTGTTGAGCCTCTTTCAGCACCTCATTTTAATTATGTTTCCCTCTTGGTGAACATTTGAGTATGACAAAGAATTCAAAGGGCTCCCTAAATGCCAAGCTTATAACCTCTCCTGATTTTATGTTATTCTGAGGATTTTTCCCTGCTCAGACAATCACTGGGTCTCATTAAGCCGTGTGCCCAGCAGCCCTGGCACTAATCAGCAAGTCAGAGCTGCAGCCCCCCATCACTGCACCCTGCAGCTGCAAAATAATGTTACAAAAACACTTAATGAAGCATGTTGCCTGAAAAACACCTAGCTCATTCCTCCAGGGAACGGGGAATGCCCTCAGCTATGATTAGACTGATGCTTGGACCCACTGGCTGGGGGGAGGATGGTTTAGTCTGCTTGGTGTCCTGTGTCTCCTGCACGTGGCTCTGTGTCGGACAGCAGTGGAGCCTGTGGTTGATCCACAATCCTGCTGCACTGGGAAAGGGCAAAAGGGTCCATCTTCTTCAGAACAGTGCAGCCAGGACACTGTGGATGGCAAGGTAAGCCCCTGCTATAAGACTGGGAAAGATGAGTGGTCCAGCACCCAGCAGTGGGTCTTGGGGCTGGCCTGGGCTTGGTCTCTGGATAAACACCAATGGCCATTGGTTGACAAGCCGGGTCATCCAAAAATGCCTTGGGACATTGAGTTTGTTTCTCCTTTCCCAACATCCACTGAAGTTTCTTTTCCTCCCAGGACAGCCCCTTAGCTGTAAGATATCCCCTCCCAGCTGTGTCTGTTGGCAGATGTGTCCCCTGCAGCATCACTGGTGGGATTTAAACTCTCCAGCTGATGCCAGGGTATGTTTCCATGTCCACAGGGTAACTGAACTCCCATGTAAGGGAGTGCTTTTGGAGCCATCAGGGAGCTTAGCTTAGCTCCTGCTAAAACATTGTAGAATCTGGGTAGCCCCATTCAGCTCACATATGATGTCCTCTGGGTCTAACATACCCACATGGTGTCAGACAGGCTTTAGGCAGGAATTACAAGCTCACTTGCCTTCACTGCACTAGACCATCTTCTGTTCCACACCCGAGTGTTCTCACAAATCATTCCTCTCTTGTTCCCTAATGCCTTCTTACTTCCCCAAGGTGTCTCAGTAGGCCTGCCATTGACATCTAAAAAAGCCAGCAGTCTCTCAAAGGTCATGTGGCACCTATGATCAGCACCATGCCCAGAGAAGCTGCAGGTGCCCCATCTCTGGAAGTGTTCAAGGCCAGATTGGGTGGGGGTCTGAGCAATCTGGTTTAGTGGAAGGTGTTATTGCCATTGGGCAGAAAGGTTGGAACTAAATGGTCTTTTAGGTCCCTTCCAACCCAAAACATTCTATGATTCTACAAAACACAGCCTCAAATGCAAACACCAGAGAGGCATGGCTCAGCTGTGGATGAGAGCCTCTGGGTCCCTGTGCATTGGGATGCTCAGCCTGCTGTCCTGCCAGGGCAAGTAACCAGCCACAGTGCACATAAACCAAGATAAACCCTAAATTCATAGAACCAGGGGTATAAATAAGAGGTTTCTTCTGCAAATTACAGCTGCAAGAAGCCTGTCTGTGGTTCAGAAGGATCATCTTCAGATTTTATCAGAACTGCTGTGAGTAAAAAAGATGGGGGAATGCTAATTGCTGAGATGGCATGGGGTTCAACACTGAGAGAATTACTCTAATTTTTTAATTTCTTGTTCATACAGTGCTTTAGCTTGTCCTTTCAAAGCTGAAGGCCCAGTATGTGCACAATAATTAGTGTTTGAATACTGCCCGAAGTTGAGGGTCTGACATAGACAGGTTTAAAAGGAAACCCTGCTAAATACTACCTTGAGTGGATGGAGTTAATAGAGGGACACCACCACAAGTTAATCTCCTTGAGATGGTGGCTCCGGGTCCAAGTGTATTCAGGTATGTGGGTACTGGTGTATCTGAGCAATCAGGGGTGTACTAGGAGGGATTGCTTTGGGTGAGTACTCAACTTTGAAATCTTCCAGAAATGTTCAAACATCCTCTAGCCAAGATTTTCTGTCTCTCAGAATTCTGCTTAGTCTCCCTTTAACTCAAAGCACCCTCCACCTGCAATTCCCCCCTACTGAGCAGGGAGACACTGAGATGGGGTGCTGGTTTCTGGCTCCTTCCCCACCATGACCCAAGGTGTGGAAATGAACACAACCCTTCAACCGGGTGATAAAACAGGGAGATTAAAACACCTACAGCCCTGTCTGTATTGTGTAGACAATACCTCCTCAACTCCCATGGTTGTTGCAAAGAAAAAGATATGAAAATGATGAGACACTCCATTGCTATGGCAACAGGAGCCATTGAATTATGGGTCGATGTAGTCAAAATGATCATGGAAATGCATTTGTGTCTCCAGCTCTCTGTTTATACAGGTTTTTTTCCACTGGTGTTCCTTTTCTGTGCTATTCCAGGAACAGAACACAAGATGTTTTCTCCACTCCCTAGCCAGAGAGCACAGTCTCCCACAAGGCTTTTATGTATCTTTATCAACAATCTATGTTTTTGAGGTCTCGTTAAATATACACATCTCCCCCATGGTTTGTTTAATGCTACCCCCTGTTATTTCATTGTCTGGCAGATAAACAGAAAAGAGGCAACTAATTCCCCTGAGTGGACATCTGTGTTGATGCTGAAGGAGCTCCAAGGAGGAATATAGAAAGGGTTGTTCTCTGCTGTGAGTTAACTTTTGCAGTAGGGAAAAGGACCATGTTAAAGGATCTGTTTTGAACAAAACTCATCCAACCTTCACCCCTGGAGCTGAACCCTCCAGCTGGGTGGATATCTTTATTTACAGCATCTATTTCATCATAAGGAAGCCTTGTTCCAGGGAAGAAGACACACTGTTCCAGGGAAACAAACCCTTGGCACTAAGCAGTAACTAAGCAAAGACTAGGTGTAGTAATGAAGGAGGATAAAGATTACAGCTTGCATGGTATTTATACTCAATTATCACTTAGTTTAGTTCAGGGGGAAATGAGGACAGACAACTGACTACATGAAGAAAGAAACTGAACAGCAGCAGTCTAGAGCTCAACAGTGTTGGCTTAGATTTCCATGCTACGTGAATGCGATGCATGAGGGCAAACACATCAGGCTGAAGTTTTTGGGTCTTTTTGGAGGCAAAGATCATGGATCAGGCTTACTACCAACATTGAGGTTTCCTTGGGAGCTTGAACATGGCACACTCTAGATGTAGAAAGTAAGGGAAGAAGGAAGGAACAGAGCTAGAAGAGGGGGAGAGTTAACTGTCTTGGCATTGCTGTCTTGGACAGTCTGAGCAGTACTATTTGGCCCCAGAGGTGAAGAATATTCCTTAGTAGAACAGATGGAACAACATAGTCCAAAGAGATTGATGGAAAACCAGCAAGGAGATGGCACATCTTTCCAGAAGATTATAGAAAATTCAAAATTCAAATTCGGGAAAGCCCCATCTCATAAGAACTGGAAACTCATAAAGCAAGAAGGCAGAAAGAAACTACGATATGCACATATGCAGGAACCAGACCCTTCTGTTTTTCAATTTACCCCTTTTCCTGTGTGAGAGGATGGATTTCCACTTAACAGTGCTTAAAGTGGTTCATATCTCTAAGGAGCAAAGGATCAACACATATTCCTGGCTATCATTGCCCCATGATGAGTGTTGTTTTGCAGACTTTCTAAACCTCTGCAGCAATTTGCTGTGAAGTGAACATTTATGCTGAACTTTTAAGCAGCATAGATCTCTATATAAGTCTCTAATATATGCAGAGAATCATTAAATTTTTACTGTGCAATTCTGTAGGGGGAAAAAAAAAACAAAAACAAAAAGATAAGCTAGCAAGTGAAATTTTGAATATAAATGGGGTATGTTTACCCAGTGTGATATTTTTCTAGAGATAAAACAGAGGTGTTTTGGAGCTGTTTGCCCAAAAGAAATTTAGAAAAGGCTTGTGTAAGAGGAAGAAGGTGAAATCCCGGAAGCCTTTGTTGACACCCTCGAAGCATAACATTCCAGATGCTTCTAATAAGCCTCAAGGTACATAATGAATACAGTTTTGCAATAATACCACTGACAGTATTAGAAAGCCTCATCAGTTTTGGTCTGATGCATTTTCCTACGGATACAGGGAGCAGAAGGCACAGCATAACAGCAGTAATGGATAACAGAGTTGGAAACAGATGGCAACGACTGGAACTCATGTCAAGTATTGAGCAACATGAAGGTTCAGCAGGATTGGCTTTGGCTTTGTGGCTTGGCCCATTTTAAAGAGAGGCATTGTTTGCAAAGATTTAGTGTGGGATTAGATTTGCAAACTCTTCAAAGTCCGAGGGATGCTTGGATAGAAAACAAAAGTCTGGGCTATTTGCTAAATAATAATAACAGCAGCTTCTGGTTGCCATGCTTGATCCAAATATTTCCTTGGAAACAAAGCACAATAGAAGCTTTTGCCAAGTCAGATGAAGCTGGTTTGAAACCAACACCCAAATGTAAATAACAATAATTATTTGAAGGGGAAGAAGAGTACCAAAAGCCCTGTTAGGTAATCTGCAGGTGAATTTATTTACCTGGGGTGCTTTTAGGATCATCATCTGTACCACCACAAGTGGTGCAGAGAAGAGGAAGCCTATCTACCAGCAATGAATGGACTTCTGACAAAGCTCCTGGTGTCAGGTTTAAAACAAGCAGGAACTGAGTGTTTCTTTTTCACTTGGTGCACAGAAATCTGCTTCTAGATGGCATAAAAAAAACCCTGTGTCTGTGGTAGCGGCACACGAAGTGTAACCCATATTCAAACTCCAGCTCAGGATATCTTTAAACCACAACTGAAAGCTGAGAAGGTCTGTTAGGAAAGGTTTACTTTTTCTTTATCCATTACACCTTATCGTTGACATGTCAGAGAAAGGACAATTTGACACGGAAAAAACTTTCTTGCATTTTATTCCAAGTTTCCAAATTTCTCTCATTCCCAGAAATTATCATCTCAATCAATACTATAAATGAAGAAATTAAAAGTGCTTAGCTGTGATAAAAGTTTATGAGTGATGAATGCAATGTCCTAGGAGCTGTCATTCCAGACAATATGTGTCATTCTGTGTCACAACAGTGAATGTCTGAAAATTCTGCCAAAATCAAACAGTCTGGGAAGATATGATCCCAATGAGCAACTGCCAAGACCTGGGAGGATGACTATGTGGCTAATAGATGTAGCAATAATTTTGTTAATTATTGGCTTCCTTTATGAGTCTGATTCCACAATGTAGTTCATACTTTTGAAAAGAGTGTTGTCCAAATGAAGGAAAGAAATAGTGAGCAAGTCTTTCTTCAGCTGCAATAAAAAATGACATCTTGGTGTGACTGGCAGATGACTAGTCAAGTTAGGCTCTGGTTCACTCTTCTAGATTCTCACATCCCCAAATAAACCCACACCATTCTCACTTTTGTCTCCTTAGATCATCTGCCAATGTAGTTTTATCCTATTTTGCAAACCAAGGTGTTTTGTGCCCAATTAGAAACTGGCATAATCAATGATTATTATTAATGATGGTGGTATGTTTCCCTGAGGAAAAAACTTACATTCTCTGCAGCAGAGTGAAGCTGTTTCTCCCTGTTCCAGCTTGAGGGCTTACACAGATGTGTTTGCAGATGTACAACAACCTCTTCCAAGGTATACAATCGAAATCTTGTGTCCAGGTGCACTGTCTTTCATCCAGTCACAGGACTGACTTTTTTTGACATTTCACTGAGCATCTCCTAAGCTAAGGAGAGGTCTGAGTGAGGGCAGAAATGGTGAGTCTAGCTGCAATAATAAGTTCAAGGGGAAAGAATTTGCTCTCAGGAGAGAAAGACGTGAACAACCTTCTCAAAAAGCTGCTAATACACAGAAATGTGTGTGATCAAATTTTTCCATTTCAGCACACCATGGCATCATAAAGGGTATGAAAGCCATCCCTTCACCACTGTTAGGGGCAAGATCTGAGATGAAGCAGTACATATATCAGTTGTGCTTTTTAAGGGCTCCCTGCTGGTTCTTCCTGTTAATGTCGCACTTAAATGTTCCTGCAATTCAGTAGTAAAAGAGACACTTATTTCCTGGTTTTGGCTAAGAAAGACATAGAAGTAGCTGGGGCACTAGATAGTTCACAGCACAAGTGATTGTAACAGGCAAGCTCATCTGCAACAAGACCAAAATACATCCCTGTGTAACATACCTTCTTTCCAAGGGAGGACTGCTCATCACATCATCTGTGCTACCTTGATATCCCTGCAGCAGTTTCCCTCTACAGTGATGCTCAGCACCCTGTGATCTGGCAAGCTGCACAGTGGTTCCTGGAACTGATGTGGGGCTGTTTAGGGACAACACTATGAAATGTCACCATCTGCCCAGTCTTGGTTTTTTGGCCATAAGCCCGTTTCTCCTACCCCGTGAAGGTACAGGTCTCAACACAAACATTGTCCTATTCATTCAGGCCATAATACAGGCGTTATTTAAAGCTTAATTTGTTCTGTGCCGAAATGAGAATAAAATTTTGGGATTTGATGGCAGTTGTTAGAATGGACTGGAAATAAATTTTTGGAAAATGTTTTCTCAGCTTCTCATTATGTTACTGATTTTACAAAACACTTTTCCAGTGTTATTGCCTGGGAAGTTTAAATAGAAATAGGTCCCTTGTTACTGAGGATTTCATCTCCTCCTGCTCAGCATCAGATGTTATGTGTGGTTACTACAGCAGTAACTCTTTGATGTTCGCAGATGGAAGATGGCAGTGCACAGCAGGACATAATAAAAAGCAAGGGAAATGTTGTTTGCCCTAGTTTCATAGGGAAAGGAACACTATGAAATCATGCTACCTTTGTGACTGCCTCCCTGTGAGTGTCTTTGCCTGCCCAACCTTTCAGTCCTCCTCTTTTTTTCCCTAAGTACCTTTGAACATGATTCAAAATTTCAGTCACTTTTGACAGAAAGTTGGATACCTCAGAGGTACTATAGGGCTAAAGATTTTCTACTTATACTCAATGAGCAGAAAACCTCTACTGGTTGTCCAGAGGAAAATTCTGTAGAAAGTTCAAATTCTGTTGAACACTTACAAGGCATTAGAGGATCAACCACAAGACACAGATCCGTAGGAAGGCAGGTTTTGTTATCACCACATGTTGAAGTGAGCCATCACTGTAATGAATAGCACAGAAGCAGTATGAGCTCTTGTGTCCACTAGAAAAATGGTATGCCCAAGTCAACTCACCTCAGGCAATATTAGCAGTTTGCAGAGACAATTCCCTATTTTATTTTGGGTTTGTTTTCTCATGTGTGTAAGTCATTACAGTGGATCTGGAGGACCTTTAACCCAGTGTTTTTTTATTAGTATTGTAATAGTTGCAACAAGCCCCTGCAGACTTAAAAGAAATGTGGTACAAACAGAGAGCTGATAAAGTAGCCTTTGGGCAAAAAGCAACAGATAAATATCCCATGGAAGGAGGATATAAGCAATAATGTGTGCTCTCAGCCCAGAAAACCAACTGTATCCTGGGCTGCAGAGGAGCAGCACAGTCATAGCAGGTCAAGGGAAAGGATTCTCCCCATCTGCTCTGGTGAAAACCCACCTGCAATATAGCTCTGGGACCCCTAACATAAGAAAGTTGTGGTTGTGATAGAATGAGTCCAGAGGAGGCCATGAAAATGATCAGGAGGCTGGAGCACCTATGCTATGGAGACAGGCTGAGAGAAGGTCAGCCTGGAGAAGGGAAGACTGCAGGGAGACCTTATTGCGGCCTTCCAGTACCTGAAGGGGGATACAAGAGAGATGGAGAGGGACTTTGGACAAGGACATAGAGTGGCAAGACAAGTGGGAATGGATTCCAACTGACAGAGTTGGTTTAAATCAGATATTAGGAAGAAATTATGATGAGAGTGGTGAGGTACTGGCACAGGTTGCCCAGCTCCATTCCTGGAAGTGTTCAAGGTCAGGCTGGATGGGGTTTGGAGCAACCTGGTGTAGTGGAAGATACCCCTGTCCATGGCAGGAGGGTTTGGAGCAAAGTGATCTCTTAGGTCCCTTGAAGCCAAACTCACTCTGCCCATCTCTGGTTAACCTGGAGCTACCCTGACCAGCAGTAAGTGGGTAGGTTATTGCTCCTGTGAAGTGCCAAGCTTTGAGATTTTGGTTTGAGTTTTAGAGAGCTAGTTGATGTCTACCTCCAAGGCAGAATTAATTTATTGTCTGCCAGTCCCAGTACATGACTCAGAGACTAACTCCAGCCTTCAGGGGCTGTGGTGAGTTTTACTCGTAAAAAGGCATTTGCAGGGTGTGTGTGAGACTCTAAAGGTGGATATTCCTATTGTATATCTGTCTCTCTCCCTCTCATGTAACGTTGCTGCTCTCCTGACCCTATGCATCAAGTCATGGATAGAAGAAATGGAGGTCACATGGCAGAGGAATGCTTTCTAACAGCAATCTCCAGCATCCGGATCACAGATCTCTGACCATCCTGCACAGATCACCCCCTTGTCATGTCTTCTGTTGCTCTGTGACCTCGAAGCCCAGTTCAGCTGCTCAGATAGCCCTTTATCTGTGTCCACAACATCTCTCATTTCTTAGGAGTGTCCAAGAGATTTTTTGTCAAATCCATCCAAGAAGCTGTGAGGTCACAAAGAGCTGTGAGACATTTGAACTGGGCCATTCTAACACTTGCATCTGCCAGCCTGAATCCTCCTTTATTAAGCCTGGCATAGCTCTGGCCCTGGATTTGCATGCCCACACAAGACATCCATTATTTAGTGTGTTGATACAGCCCTCCCCAACAGACCCTTACAAGGCCTTCAGCAGTTCTCCAAGATAATTTAGCAATGACAAGTCCTGTCCAGGAAATATGACCTCATGCTGGAAAAGGCGGAGCCATTCAGAAGTGCTTGATGCAATTTTACTGAGTAGCACAGGGCAAAACAACTCAGAGAAAGTCCTTTCCACCCAAGAAACCTTGTTCAATGTGATGGTGAAAATACAACATCAGCCTTTTAAAATTTCCTTTTTTGAGAGTTCAGAAAAGCTTGGATAAAACTTATCTCCCAGGCAGTCTCCTAAGAGATCCTTCAAGGAAAATGTGTGGTGCCTCTGTCCTCTGCCATGTAGCCTGTACTAGCCCTGGGCTATGATGAGGGAACTGCAGGAGGGAAGCCAAGAGACCAGGCACAAAAGTTGAAGTTGTGATTCTTCTTCTATAGCTTGTTACACTAGTCTCACAGTGTAACTAGCTCCAGGCCATCCCCCACATGTCAAAGCAGAGGAGCAGAGGTGCATGCTTCTTTGTCCATCCTTCATGCAAAGCAGATGTGCTTGTTTCAAACTCACCTCATAGTAGAAAAAAGAGTGTGAATGAACCCAATTTTTTGTCCACTCCACTAAGACATCATTGCTTTAAGAGGGTCCAGGAGCTCTGATCAGCAGAGCTTCTAATTTTCTGAGGTTGTTTAAACACGTATAACATGGACCAGAAGAATGTCTTGGATTTAAGGGCTCTTGGCCATCTGCTGGGACGCAGAAGGAATGGCACACATGGACCCACGGAGGGGGGTCTCCTGCTCCCTGCAGCCTCACACACTCAGCATCAAAGTATTTTCAGGCTCACAGTTCTCTACAGTGGAATATGAGAGCTTCTGGGTTGAGTTTCTGTCCATCCTTACCTTGCAGAACCTCCGGTCTTAAGCAGTCATCTTCAGCCTTTGTGTGCTTCAGACCTCCTGCAGGCCCACCAGGATCCAAGCTCATTGGAACCAGTTCCTGGGATTTTCCCATACTCTCATCCATGTGCCTGACAGGTTCCTTTGACAGCCAGGTTTAGGGATTTGTCCCCAGGTAGAGAGTTTTGAGTGCTTTGAGGAAACTGGTTTGCCATCTGTCTGTGTCTATCTGTGGCAGCTTAATGGAGAGTAATGATCCTCCATGAACCCTCTAAATGAAAGCCATTAACTGAACTGATGAGAAAAATTGAATTATTGTCTCACCCAATACTTCCAATTTACCTGCCAGTTCATCTTGTGCATGATGTGCTGAACATGAGCATAGTCTCCGTCAGTCACCAAGTTGTAGGCAGAGAGAGATCCCTCCTTGGCTCCTCAGGAAAGTGAAAATGTGCTAGAAAAGTCCTTGGTCAACTGCTGACTCACTTTTATAACTCACTTTCTCACTTTCTGTCCTTTTAATCTGACCTAGTTCCAGGTTGTTTTTTTTCCCTGGCGAATTGCACTGACAGCAAGTGTGTCTTCCCCAAACCAAGCCTACTCCTATCTGAGGCCACACAGTGAATGCAATATCAATGGTCACAGACCCACTGGGTGAATTCATGCTGCTTTATCAGAGGAAGCCTGACACTTTTAGAGAGACAAAGTTTAGTGACTGCACAAACATTGAACATGGATACATGGCTTCCAGCGTGCACATGAGCAGAAGATCCTAAGTTCTCCCAGCATTCAGCATCGCTCCAGTCCACTGGCAGGCAGCTTGGCATACTGGAAAGTAGAGTTTGCCTGCAAATTTCCCAGTTTGAGGCAATATGTAACAAATTAGAATCCCTAAAACTGTGATACTTGCAAACCAGTTTGATGCCCAGGGTACAGGGGTATCTTCTGAGCACTTACTGCAAAACGCAGAGGACTTAAATTAACTCAGCAATGTGTAAGAGGTCTTACATTTTTTTCCTACTCATCATGTATCCAACTATGGGCAAAGGGGACATTTTTGTCCCTGGTGATGTTTGATGAAGTAGATTTAATCAGACAGGACATTGGTAGTTTGTGTTAGCCCATCTATTATTCAGGTTTTGTTTCTGCTAGTCCCTAGATGGATTGCTCTGTCTCCCAGATGTTCTTCCCTGTTCGTGCAATGTCTTTTTGTTTTTGTGGTCGATAACCTTGTGCCTGGTGTGTGCAAATCTAATTATATTTTGGTCTAACAGAAAATGTCAGCTTGCATATACTTCCAAGAATGATGGATATCCTATCTCTGGAAATAGGAGAGCCACAAATGGGAATTATCCACAGCTGTGAAGTTAACATAGTCTATTTGCAAGATGGAATAAAATAAAATAAAATAANCCCAAAGCACAACATGGCTTTACTCTTTACTTCTGTAAAGCTGCAGCAGTAAATGGAAAATGGCAGCAAAGAAGGAGATAATAGTGCATAGATGAGGTGTGCAGGGAAGATAAAGATTAAATTGCTGGTATGGCTCTTACTGTTTCTTGCTCTGTGATCTTGTGAGACTTCATTTTAACCATCTCTCTTCTGTGTTGGCATTTTCCTGCCTCTTCCTCCTCATCATTCTGAGTAATGTTGACCATCTCTGGCTCCTCCCAAAAATGTACAGATCCTTATCAGAAAAGACCACCACCCTTGAAATATCACCTTTTGCACTACTGCCTGTCTCCATCAGTTGCCTGTTTTTTTGGCCCAAAAAAGACCCTCTGTTGGGGCTGTTTGTGCTCTTAAAGCGTATACAAATGTTTTTGCAAAACTGGGGGCTGAGGCCATCAGGAGATGCAAGGGAGATACCCCACCACGATGGACACACAATGTTTTCAACAAGCTCTGTCTGCTTTCCCAAAAAGGATGCAGAGCTCCCTGAATACACAATTTTAAGTAGGTTTTATTTAGACAAACTGTGATTTTTTTTTTTATTGTGTTCTCTCTTTCTATAGATTTTTTGATACTGTGGTGGCTGGAAAGGCTCTGGGTGTTCATGTCAGAAAATGCGCGCTATTCATGAAATGGGATGTTGTTGACAAAACTTACAGATGACTGAAGCTCATCAACAGTAGCAAACAGCTGGTGTTAGTCAAAATGCAAATTAGTTTTCCATGTCAGGAAGGAAGGCACAAATAATCATCCCAAAACTCAGCAATAAAGACCTACTTCTGTCATTTAGAATCCCATACGGCTCCAGGACATAAAGCCTTCTGAACTTATGGGAATGCCTTGCTGCAAACAGCAGCTCAACTACGGTCTCTTTGGACTCAGAATGCGAAGATTCCTTGCATTCATTGCCACAATTAGGATGAAGGTAAATCAGAAAAACTGAATGACTGGGTTCTATGGAGCATAACTCTTTCATCTAGTTGCTCGAGAGATCCTGTTCGATTTTTACCAGCCCTTTTGGTTCAGATACCATTGGAAAACAGTGGCAGACACTAATTACAGGCATCTGTGAGTAATGCATTTCACAGCTGTTGTGCTAAAATGGGCAGGGAGAAGTTCAGGGAGCAGCCAACATTTTCATGGAGCGCCGGATGCCGGTTGCTGGGTCTCCACTTGGTGCAGAGCCTGTGGATTGCAGCTGTACAGGCTGGGAGTCAGGCAGCTCCTGGGGAAGCACATCCCACAGGGGAGGCCTGTGCTTGTAGAAAGACCAGCTGTGCCTGGAATGAGAAGGTGGTCCTTATTCCCAAGGGAGGTTCATCCTACTGGCCCACAATAATCACTGTCTCCAGAAGCAGAGTATTGAGATGCAGAAATATTGAGAGAAGAAATTCAGCCTGAAGACACCAGCCAGGGGACAGAGAGAAGAATACTGCAAAAAGACCCTGGGGCTTATCCCAGGTTATTCCTTCTCCTGCCACCATGGTCAGACTGTGAACTCCATGATGCAGGATTGACAGATGGCATCATAGAGAGGGAGATACTCCCTCAGCGTCAGTTCAGTGATGGTCTTAAGATACCTTGTGTCCTGTCTGCCCTCTGCATCTCTCTTTTGTGACAGGCTTTCTCTTCATTTATCCTCACAGATGTCACACTTCAAACATATCTGGCTCTCTAGGGACTCTGGAAGTGGCAAATAAGTCTGTGGGGTTAGAAATAGGAGCCAGCTATAAATAGTGTGATAACAACCTGCAAATAAACTGAAGGGCCAAAGTGTAATGGCAGAGGGGCTGTCACCATGTGTGGGAGATATTGCTTTCCCTGCTACTAGCAGTCCAGGAACAGTGGCTGTGGACCATCCATGGAAAGCATCCAAGTTGCCATGTGTTCAGACAGGGAAGAATTCAAGCTCAGCCCCCATTCCTTAAAACCCCTGCTATTTCTAGCTCTCTTTCATGTGTGTGTATGTGTGTTTTAAATAGATACAATCTTTAAATAGTCATGACTGCAGATGGTAGTTTCCAAATATATTCAAGTGATGGACTGTGGTCTGAGTACTCTGGGGCAAGGTCTGGCTTCTCACCATAGCCTTGCTCCTAGGATCCAGGAATCAAAATCAAGACCCTCAGGATACAGCATTTGAGTTATTTGGTGCTGGGCTTTGTTTTGCTTTGAGTGGCTGGTTACAAAGTTGCTCCAAATTTCTGCCCAGGCAGGTAGCGCATCACCTGTGTGAAGAACAGCCCTGTTCCTCAGGGCACCTGGAATGCACTCGAACACAAAGTTCTGGACAGCACAGTGACTGCCTGGAGGCAACAGGCAAGAAACAGGACATAAAGCAGTGCAGAACTTGTCTACTGGCTTCAAACACGCAATGGATTATAATGCTTGGTGTGTTTTACAGTTTGGATGAGGAATGTCCAATCCTCCAGCAGCTTTCACCTGGTTTTAACTGCTAGATACCAGAAACCAAAAGTTCCTCTGGAAACCTCTGCCAGGAAAAAACAATTTATAAGAGAACTGATCATATTTGTACGCTTGAATTTAAACTGGGCTTGTTAAAACTCATAACCAGGTCTGAGTCTGTTCTCAGTCAGTTTCTGCAACAATAAAAGTGGGACAAGATAGAACAAAGGCCAACAGCTCCTTGTAAGCAAAACTACTTTTCTGCCACACTTGATCTGTGAGCCACAGGATCTGTCCCTTTCCCACTGTGATCATCTTCCAACATTTTGGTCAGCCACTGAAGATGCGTTTGAAGCAAAAAGTCAGCTTATCCTCTCCGTTAGCTTCGCAAATCTGATCACTGAGTGATACAGAAGCTGAACTAAAATATGGTTGCAGGCTTTAAAGGCTGAAAAATGTTGCAGCTGTTGAAAACATTTGCATACCAGAAGGAGGAGGATCCAGTTTTCCTGGCCAGAGCATGATGCTGACTGGTCTCAATGGAAATGCTATTATGTGAAATGCTGTCCAACATGATGATGTGCTCAGCTCCCCGTGCACAAAATGCACTGTGCTCTGGCTATGTATTGCCATCTAATACAACCAGTCTTGACAATTTCTAGAAGTAGGATTTGGACTAGAACAACATCTGTAAACTGTGCAGGAGTAGCTGCTTGGCTTGGTTTGGTTGTGTCCCTGATTCAACAGACTTGGTTCAGAGTTAGGAGCTCACCAAAAGGCAAATCTCCCTGCTAGGGTGGGGCAGGCACATATTTTTTACATGACAGCTACGCAAACACAGTACTCCAGTAATTCATAAAACAGCGATAGTGCAAGAAGTCATGGAATACTTGCCTTCTGGCAGAGATACTGCATGGCATCATGCTGAGTAACTTTATATAGAAAACCATGCCTTGGCCCAGCTTCCCTATGGGAATAGTTTTTAAGGATTGTTAGTAGCCAGGGAAGGACACCAGGATTCATCATCTTTTCAGCATAAGGTCCATGACAGCAGACATGTACCTGTCTAGCTGTACATTTGTTTCTCCTCCACAGGAAGAGACCTGATTCTCCAATACACAAGGGCAATCTGTGCGTGAGGCTATGATCAGTTCATTCCTGTTATGAAAAGCAATGAAAAGCGGGTGAAGGCAAGTCCTATCAGTCCCCCCTCTTCCTCACACAACCACCACCTAAAAAGAATAGAAGTTTTCTTCACTTCTGGTGAAATAATATCTTGGGTTTAATCATTGCTTCCTGGAAAGGAGCATGATTACCTTTCAGCAATTTTCACTGATGACCTCAAACCTCCCACAACACCTAAGTTCTTCACAGAGACAGATCTTAGTACAAATCCAAAGATGAGATTTGAACCCCTACCTGCTGATCTCAGCAGAACTTTATAGCTCCTCAGAGGGCATTTGCTCAGGGACAGGCCCAGTGCACATGAGACCTTTCCAGTCTGACATTTGCTTCCAGCCACAGCACTCTTCAACAGGCCAGTAAGGTCTGACTCATGAGGCTGAAGAGGTTTGTAGCTCAGGAATAGGACTGCATGCTTTAAACACAAACATAAAGGTGATTTATGGGCTGCCTTTTGAGTCACATTCTCATCTGACCACATTCTGCCCATGTATCTTTGTGCATTCCCATCAGACCATCTTGTCAGCACAGATTGCAGTTCTGAAGTCACCACTTCAGAGGGGAGGGGAGGATATACCCTCCTCACCACCAGATTATCAGTGCCTCAAGGGGCATGCAGATGTGGTGCTTAGGGACATGGGATAGTGGTGGACCTGGAAGTGTCTGGTTAGTGTTCAGACTCAATTGTCTTTTATATCTTTTCCAACCCTGATGATTCTGTGATTCTGATCCATCAGCTTTTGGGAGCCTTGATGCAAAACCCAGACAATACAGTGCTGTGCCATAGCATGAGAGAAAATAACGGGGACATGATCCAGCTTTAGAGCCCAAGTCCTGCTCTGATCTGGTCCTTCTTGTGTCCAGAGCACTCTGCATGGGCAGTGACTTCATCCCTGTTTCCACACACCCCATAGATATACTGAGAGTCACTAATTAAGGTCTAAATAAGGAGAGGAGGGTAAAAGTTTTCTTTCTGGTATCCTCTAATCTCTTCATCCTCCAATTTCTTTTCAGTCAAGTGGGGAATAAATTGTCCTTCCATCTTCCATTGAAGGACTGCAAGGGATTCATGAGGCAGCAGGTGTAGAACACATCAAAGCTTTCAGCTAGAAGTCTTCTCCCACGGGTCCCATGGAGCTGCACCCTTGTTCTGCAGACACATGATGGGGAGCTGCTTTATTCTGCAGAAATGGAGACATCAGGCCCCCATCATGAGGTGATGTTGGAAGTCCTTGTCCTGAGCTAACTCAGCCAGCTTTTCCTGGAGGAGAATACCAGCTCCACCCGGTTAAATAACTCTTGCTACTTTATGCTTCAGAGATTTGAAAGCCCCCTGCACGACACTTCCCCCACCTCAGGTCCTGTGTTTCTGGGGGCCCCTCTGGTGTTTCATTAGGTTTCCTTTATTGAGGCTTTATGTACAATGTGGGACGTTGTAGTGAAGTGACAGAGGACAGCCAGTTTGTGTGGGACTCTTTGTCTCAGGTTTTGTAAGAGCTGCTATTGTGAAAGCATTTGACGGGCCCACCAACACAAAGACAATTTAATGACTTATAACTTTTAATTAAGGGTGTGGAGAAGGAAATAAAGAGGAAAGTGCCTGGCTGAATTGGTCCCAGAGGGCTCAGGTGGGAATTTATTGTAGCAGCTCCCAAGATTGGCAATTGCCCATAGCAATGTATCGTGTAGGAACACAGCCTCCACCATAAAGGTGATTAAGGATCCAGAGATAGAGACAAAGGAGTGGTTGAATGAGTTAGAGTGGGAACAACAACTCCAGGTGAGCTCAAATCCACGCAAGAAGCTTTTAGGGAAATTCTGTAGGAAACCAGGGCATGTTATGGAGGGGAAAAGATTTCCATGCTCCCTCAGTGAATGCTTGGTCTGCAAAAAGCATTAAGCAACTGACTTTAAAACATAGGTCTGTTCCAACAGTAAAAAGCTGGGCAGCACAAAGCCACCACTGATCCTGTTTTGGCAACATACAAGGAGCCAAAAGCAGTGAATTCAGCTCTTGACTTTGGCTAGGCCCTGACTGTAGTGTAAGTTTAAGGCTCAGGATGGGGAACATGGGATATAATTTGGAAAATCTATTTTGATGCTCAGAATCCCCTCTTCCAGCCCTGAAACCTACAGTCCTGCAGGTCACTGAGCACCATGATGGCCTTCCAGAGACAGAGAAGAACAATCACATAGTATGCAAAAAACAGCACAGCCTTATCTCAAGGCAGCTCTTGCACTGAAGATTTTCAAGGGATAGAAAGTGGTAGCGTATGCACATTTCCAGGAAAACAAGCTTGTCTCTCCTCAGTGATTCTTGAACCAGAGGTGGTTGATAGGTATGAAATTATATTTACTTGCCTAAAAGCAAATATTAAGTGCATTGGATGAGGCAAAGGAAAATAGAATTGTTTAATGCCTGCTTCCCCTCTTTACCAAAAAACAAAACAAAACAAGACAAAAAACCAAAAACGCACAAACAAACAAAAAATACAATCAAAAAAATACACCCCCCAAAAAAAGAGATGTTTCCTGTGACTTCATTTCATGCCTGGGAAGAGAAAAAACTTCAAAACAATCTTCCTGGGAGGTCCTGATGAAACAGGGCTGTCAGAGACAGCAGTCAGTCGCCCTTCTGATTTGAAATCCAGCTAATTAGCTCCAAAGCACAGTGCCTCAGATCTGAGCGGGGCATGAAACTGCTGAGTTTGATATTTCCAGGCCTGTCAGCCCATGCATTAAAAAAGAAATGAGCTCCATGGGGCTGAGGGAGCAGCGGCCTTAATGAGGCACCCTGATGAAATTTGGCAGAGCTGGAAAAGGAACTGACTGCCTTGATGGCAAAGCCCTCCTCGCTGGGCCCCTGATGGGAGCCTGGGATACAGAGTGGTACTGATTCCTCCTCTCGAGCCCCCTACAGGGATTCACAAAGGCTGAGACCAGGAGGCAACACCAAAAAGGAGGGGAAGATGTGCTCTGAAGGAGCACAACTGCAGAGCCAGGGTGCTGTCTTGTAGCAGCAGCCTCTTTCTGGCATGCCAAGGCTTTGAGCTGCAAGAGAATGAGATGTCATGCCCTTCTAGGGAGGCAAAGTCATGCACAGATGTTGTTCCTGTCTCTTGTGCCAGGCTTGGACAGCATTAATTGCATTTGCAGGCATTTCTCTGAAGGTATCTGGATTTGGAAACAGCCCTCAGGCAAACCCCTGCATAGAGCCACAAATTGTGTTAAAAAGTGCCTGAAACCAGGACAAAACCTGCATTAAGAAGTGTCAATACCCTTAGCAGACTGTCTCCTGTAAGGCTGGCAGGGCACAGCTAGCTTTGAGTGAACTCTAGGGAGACAAAGGCTCATGGGTACACACCATCTCCAGTGGCAGCACATCTACCCACAGAGAGAGAACTGAGGGGGGCAGTTTTTATGAGATGCAAAAGAAAACCAAGCTAGAGATCAAGAACCTAAATCCTATTTGAACTTCAGATTTCTTCAGTTTATCACATCTGGTATAAAGAATTGGTTTTTATGAGGATTGTTGCATTGGTATCACTGAACGTCAGAGGTTGTTCTTCAAGCTCAGATGGTGGCTTAGCAGTTGTCGAACATGACTTCTTTAGCTAGGGTCCCAGGACTGATACAGAGGTTCTCCAGATGTTTCACCAGTAAAAGTGGTGTCACTGCAGCAATATATACCAATTTCCTGACACGGTCAGGAAGCTACTGCTGTCTTTAAGCACTCAGGTTTTGAATCCTGCAGTTTGCTGAGGGCTCCACCCCCATCCTGGAATGCAGGAGGGCCCAGGGGATGTCTGTGCTGTTGTGTGGATGTGCTGCCTTATCCAATGCATCCATAGTGAAGTATTCCTGGGTTTGTGCAAACTGCAATGCATTTCAGACCAGGACAGAGTGGCAGGTGGCATCTTCCTTGATTTCTTATGAATGAGATCTTTCACATGCCTGTTTCCTATTTCAAACACTCCCTAAATTTGGGCAAAGGATCATGCTGTTGGGCTCAGGAGAAATGTTCCCTTTCAACCATGTCTCGCACTTGCAAACCATACGCTAGTTTGTTTACCTCTTAGCCCTAAAGGAAGACATAAAATAGGGGAAAGGGAGAAAGTATTGACTGTGAAAGTCCCTACAGTGTCCAGCAAGGAATGATTTTCACTTCAGTGCCTCACTGGAGAAATCTGAGCTCAAAGAAAGAGCTTAGCCAAAAGAAGCCGGAAGATAATATTCTTCAGGTAATCTAACATTATGCTTCAGAGAGCACAAGAAGTTTACATGTGAGGGTGAGAAAGCTGTTTTTCACATGGCTAAGGATATTGCACAGCTCACCAGCTGCATCCTGGGAAGAGTCTCATCTTCCCAGTGAGTAGTTGCTATCTGAGAAGACAGGATTAACTGGAACAATGGTCTGACTGGACCACTGGACTGTAAGAATTGGCTTTGAGTACCGATTCTCTTCCTTTCCCTTCCCCTTGAAAACACACATCAAGAGAGATCACAGGTCTGTCCCAGCCAACAGAGAGGTGTGCTGCTGCTTGCACTAAAAGATAAGGCATACACAAGCAGATGTCAAAAGTGGTGGACCTTGCTTCAGCCGGGTGTTTGCATTGTTGGGAAAAATAGTGACACTTAGCACAGCTACTGAGCTAGATAAGGACAGAATCACTGAATGGTTTGGGTTGGAAGGGACCGTAAAGATCATCTAATTCCAGCCCCACTGTTATGGCTGATCCCTATGTCTAAAAGCAATGAAGGGCTCCACTATGTTAGTATAGCAGAATGAACTCACCCTGCCATAATGGGCTTTTTATTAACAAAACCTCCTTCACTTCAGATTCTACAGTGCTTCTGGTGCAGTCACATTTCCTTGGTCAGCAATGCTCTTTCATTTCTCTGCTTTGCCTTTTGCTGCAGAGCAAACCCTAAATTTTTCCCAGGAAAATTTAAATATATTCCTTGGATCCCTGGATTTCAATAATGTACAAGTTCTCATTTTCTTTTAAGCTGTGATTTTTTCTTTGCCATAAATTCGACCTTAAAAACAATTTTCAGGGTGTTCTGCCCACCCCCATTTTCTGTTGTTTAGGATGTTTTGTTCACTTCCCGTCTTGCTCCTTCTAGAAGCAATAATCTGTGTATGCAGCACTGGTGTGGGACAAATATTGCCTGAAAGATTTCAAGGCTGAGCTTAAGCAAAACCTGTAGGGAGGGAAACTAATTTTTCTTAAGCCAACTGCTTTAGCTTGAATAAAACAAAGGAATTCCCAGGCACATCAAACATTTGACCTGATGGTGTATGCAAACCCAGCCACCAGCACCACATTGCAGTGACAAAGCCAAACATTGATCTACACCAGAGCAGGCAAACAAGAAAAATCTGGAACAACACCTGAAATTATCAAGGATTTTTCAGAGACAGGGAGGCCAGAGTTCACAAGTCCTTTCAGTGTGATTTGCATGCCATTGTCTCCCCAGTACTCTCTATTCCCTTATTTCCCAATGCCATCCTGGTATAAATGAAGCCACTCACACAGCATGGAAGAAGCATTGACCCCAGTCTCTCATCTAAGGAAATTGTCTTATAAAGTGTGTGCTATTCTGAAACTACATTGGGAATATATGAGGAAGAAAAGGAAGGGTGGAATTGTCTACAGCTCCTGGTACAAATTGAGACTGAATGCCCAATGTGCACAAGGACGTCTGTATTGTTTTCATGTTGTCCAGAAAAAGAAGGAACATGCGGAAAGAGGAGAAGGAAGGAAGAAGGGCAGGTAGACTCAGGGCATCCTCCACACACCTTGATGAGCAGAAACTCATCCCTGATAAGGAGGTCTGTATGGAAACACAAGAATGGGAAGAATTACGACCTAAAGTATCTTTATGGGCTCATATTTTATGTTTATCCAAAACTAAACAATAGGCTAAATTACTGAGTCTGTGAGGTGTGGCTGTTGCATGTTCCTGATCCAGAAATTACACATCTGATCTGTTCTCCTGCTAATGACTTGTGGAGCTTCAGTGATTTCCTTGGCTCTCTTGTTCTTCACCTGTAATGTCTTTGGCTGCACTGGGACAAGTCCTGTCTTCACATAGTCACATGGCTTAAACAGACTTCTTCTATCACTGTTTTTGGATAACATATGAATATCCAAGGTAGCTTTCTAAACCTGGTTACCCCACAACCACTGGTCCCCAGGTAACCTTATCCAAGCAGGTGACCTCCCACAACAGCCAAGTCTTGGGAGCATCTCTGCATGTTCTTGCCCTCTGCAACTATTTTGCTGCACGCTTTCGCATGACGGGGATATCCTGAACACCAGACTCCATCCAGCAGTGGATTAGCAGCAATTAAGCAGTGCTCATTGACCTGGTCCTAACTGGACCTCCCCAGAACTAAACAGAAGCCACACTAGATCTTGGTTCTTTCCATTTTTGGGGCTAATTATTACCAGCTAAACAGCATTAGGCTTTCCCTTTTTCTCTTTGCCATGCTTGTTAGCATTATTTCTTCCAGCAGCTTTTCATCTCAATTGAGGCAATTGTGCCTGGCTGACATTTTAATTCTTTCCAGCTGCATCTGAACAGAATGACACAAATTAAGTGGAAGGGCTTGGAGAAGAGGGGAGAGGAAGCTCCCAGCCCCACACTCTGTACTACAGCAAAGGTTTTGTGCTGAATGCAGCAGAAGCTCGGAAGGTGCCACATGTAGAGGCTTTGTTTCCACACTGGCAGCATGGGCCAGTCCCAGGGATGCTCTGTTGCACCAGAACCTCTTTGGGGCTGTTTCCCCGAAAGCTGTGGTTGGGAAACTTAATAGTGAAGGATTTGCCTGGTCTCCCAGCAGAGCAGTGGCACACATTTGCTCCTGCTTACAGAAAGATACCTTGGTTTAGGGTTCCCTGCACTCAAGTAAGTGAGATTGAGCTCCTGAGCACTCTGTGAAGGGTCTGCAGCTGAACTCTTGGTTAAAAACAGATTTAGAACAGGCTGTCAAGTTGCAAATTTCTTAAGCAAGACATGGAAATCCCAGCTATGAACAGAGACTTCTCTGGGTAAGATACTGCATGAATTAGAAGTCTGTTTATACCCTATAATTAAAGAGAAGCAGTAAAACAAGTGTAATAAAAATTGCTCTTGCAGGTCCTAGATTGTTTTAGAAATATCCACATAGCTTGTTTCAGAATCTAAGCCCTTTAGCCTAAGTTAGAACAAAAAGAGATATCAAAAGAAGAATTAAATGCAAAAAGTTTCTAGCAGTTAGTATGATCCACAGAGAACAGGATCAGACTAGTACAGTAAACCACAGAGCAACACAATCAGGCTGATGCTGGATTAAGCCAGCACTGAAAACAGAAGAAGAAACCAGAGATATTTGCTTGCCAGATTTCTGTTTTTGTAGCCAAATATTAGGGAGCAAGAACAGAAAAGGGTTTGGCCTTTTAGTGATTCCAGCATGAGCACCAGGCTCGCAGTCACAACTGAGGTCCCAGTTTGCAGGCAACAAGGGCCTTGCTTCCTTGCTTGCTGCTTGGGACATATCCCCATCACATTGGCTTTTTTTTTTACTGTTCAGGAAGGATACATTTTTGACTCTTGGCTACTTTCTTTGTGCTACATATGGACAGATTTTCTAGGGTCTTGCACTGCCTGATATTCATATTCCTTAGTTTCTGTTGACTTCAAGCATTTTAAATCCCAGCTCCTGCCTGAGGGCAAAGAGTCTGTGTTTTGATGTGAAGTGCAACTATAATTGTTTTCAGAACTATCATGAGGCTACCAGGCTCAAACACTGTAAATATATACACTGGATGGTCCAAGACCCAGAGAAGCTTCCCATATTGGCACACAAGAAGAAGCAGGAGCTGGTGCAGGATGTGTAAGGGACTGGAGATCAGCGTGAGTCCCAAGGACCAAGGGAAATCAGATGAAGGAGGTAAAGAAAGTAAGTGGAAGAAAAGTGACGGACACAAGCAGTCCTCATTGAGCTGATTGTTACTCTCTGAAATCCCTGTAATTTCTCTGCCCTGGCTTCCAAAAGAGTAGCACCACTGGGTCTGGAGAACGTATCCCAACGTTTGATACCGGACCTAAGTGCCTACGTGGAGAACAGAATAGCTCAAGATCATATTACAGCCTGGGTCATCTCAGAGAGACTCCTGAAAGGTGATTTTGATCTTAGCAATATCAAATCAGTTTCTGGAGGCACCAATTGCTCTCCATTAACCACAAAATTATAGAATCAGAATTATTTACATTGGAAAAGACTTCTAAGATCATCAAGCGTAACCATTAACCTACACTGCCAAGCCCACATCTAAACCACATCCCTAAGCACCACATCTACACAACTTTTAAATACTTCCAGAAGGAGTCAAGTACCTCTGAGATCCCAACCCACACGCCTCAGGAATTTGAGTTGCTTTTGGTTGCAGAACAAATAGCCCAGGGAGGACCATGCCAGTGAAGGAGAAGTGAAGGTGTTTTCCAGAAAGTCTCACTGCTAAATTTTTCAGCTGCTTCACAGACTAATGTGTACAGCAGATTCCCACTTAAAAAAAAAAAGAAAATAATAGAACCCACCTCTGTGCTGTTCTTCCCCAAAAGCCCTGCAGTGCAAGACCCATTTTCCTAGGTGATAACAGCTCCTTTCAGGTTCTGGAGTTGGTGCTTCTAATGCCAAGAACAAAATGTGTTCCTGGCAGGTTTTCAATGCACCGATACTAACACCTGAAGAAATGTCATTGGGATGTGCTCAACTGAGAAACCAGAAGCAAAAGCAGAGAAAAGCCTGGCTTCAGCTTTTGCCATGATTTGCTTTTTCTTTAAAGATATATTTGAAGAGCTCTCACTCTCAGCAGGAGCTACGGATGCTGCCAAGCTTTCAATACATGCAGATCTAAAATATTTGTAATCAAAATTGAGCTCCAGGGTACTTGTTTATTTATTGCAATAGTCTGCATCTCTGTATGTCCCCATGACTCCAATTTTAAGAGGACGAGGCACAGAAATAAATAGAGGGTGACAGAGATAATAAGCATTTCCTAATTTATAAAGAGATTGTTTGTGCTTTTTTTTTTAACTTGAAGAAAGGATCTCTGTCCAGTAAGACAAATTCCTTGAGGGATTTAAAGGAACATGATACTATCCCTGTTTTTTTTCACTCAGAGGCCTTACATTTCATGCTGTGTTTTATTGATACATTTCTTTTGTGGCAACTTCAGCTTAAACAATTGCCTCCCAGTACTCGTCCCTTACCCTCCCCCAAGTGTTTGTTCCTACAATATTGTGGTGTAATGCCAGAAAGCTATGGCTAAGTAGTGTAAGATAAAAAGAATTAGAGAAGCAAATTATTATCCCAAATTAATCTTGTTTGGCTCTGTTGCTTTGTTGGATCCGTTCCCCAAACCAGCACTCAGTAGAGCAGCTGTGCTGGCAGGGAAGAAGGGATGGCATGCAGCAGCCTGACTACAGTATTGAGAGGCAGCAGAAGGAGGGAGGAAGAGCAGAAAAGCCAGCAAAGATAACATACCTTGAAGCTAAAGGCTCAATTAGTGGCTTTTCACGCAGCTGTTCCATGAGAAAAAAAACGGTAAATCACAAATCCTGCACCCTCCCTATCACCCAGCAATGCCTGTTGCATTCACAGCACCGATGCAGAGCCCTTCTCCACCTTAGGGACACAGCAGAAGAGGTGGGAGAACCAGCATGCCTTGAGTTCTACACAAGAATAAAGTTTGAAAAGACTCAGTTTAAGACCTGTGAACCTTTAAGACACACCTGGGCACTTCCAAGCTGCAGCTTTAAGGAAGATTCTGAAACAATGCATATGGAAGGGGAAACAGGGTGAGCACTTTGAGCCTCTGGAGATCTTTCAGAGCTCCTAAAATCAGTGAAGAAATAGTCTTGACTATTTGAAACATTTGCTAACGTGGAGATAAATGGATGGTAGGAGCTGCAGAGGAGAAAGGTCTCAGGCTGGTATCAAGTCCAGTGAAGGGCCCCAAAGGAGCAGGGTATGGAACAGAATGAAAAATAGCACACAGCAGGCACACGGGCAGCTCTGATTTAGGTCCTATGATGAATGAGGGAGTGGTAGAGCTATCTGAGGAGAGGAAGGACTTTCTTTCAGCCTGTTTTTTTTTGGTGAAGAGATGGAAAAGGCTGGAGGGGGAAGGGAGCACAGCTCTGGAAAATGCTAATGAAGCAAAGCTGATACCGCTTTATATAGGGCTGAACGTGCTTAAGGGACCCTCCAGGGGTAATTACCCAAAATTACTTTCCAAAAACACCCCTAAGACACTTCTGGCTCTGCACAGAGCACAATACACAATCTTCATAACAGGAGATTGACACATGGATGATGGATGTCAAAAGTGAAGGAATTCCCTTTAAGGGAGGAGTGGTAATTAATTCTGGAAACAAGGATTGGGTCTGAATGTACAAGGGAATGTTGTGTATGGGGCTGGATTCAAAAGAAGATGAGCATGCAACACTCATGGTTATGTCTCCCTGTCCCAAAGCCTGCCATGAGATGCAGAGTTTACAGTCACATCTTGGGAAATTCATAAAGTCCCATTTCTGACCCCAGTAATGAATGTGGATAGTCAGAGGTCTTAGTCCTTAGCTTCAAGTCCAAGCCCTAAAGCTGCAAATAACTCAAAGGGAAGGGAGGCTCAGCTTGGCAAGGGAAAGCTGCTGTGCATCTGTTAGAGGAACTGTGCCTGTGCTTTCTTGAGTGTGTTTTACATTTAACACCTGCCTCATTAAAACACACAAATACAGAGAGAAGGCAAATACGTGATGCCCTTCTGCTTTGCCAGAAGCCCACTCAGACAAGCTGGTTGTCTAGTGGGTACCCCAAGCTATCTTGTATATTTAGTCATAGCTAGAGGTGCCAGTACCTCTAGCTGTGCCTGTGTTAGGAGGAAAGAAACCTTCACCTTTACCTCACTTTATCAACAACTGCAAATGGTTTTTGAGACTTTACTTCAGCTGAAGCCACACCCTTATTTCAAACCCAAATAATTTTACTTCCAAGTCCAATTTGTTAAACTAAGCAACAGCAGAATCCACACACTTACTGGGAGGTCCTTCAAAAAACACAAGCGTTCATCCAAATAAGTAAGAATAAGCTAATATCTTGCCCTATCACCTCAGAAAAAGAAACTTATTGTTCCCATTAAACTTCAAGGAGTGTGCTTTGCTGTGATGCAATATCATGGGGAGAGAGAATACAAAGACATATTGGGCAAAACCATACTGTATTTCACTTTAGGATTCAAGTTTTAACATCTTGTAAATCAAAAATGCCTTCATTGCTTTTTAGTGTGTTTTGGAACCAGAGTTTTCCTTTGCCTTCTGTTTTCAACCCAAATTGATTTTGAAGCCAGAACTATAAAGTAGTAATGCTGAGCTTTGCTTCTGAAAGGTGATTACATCTCTGCTCGGCAGATGCTGTTTCCTGTTTGAAATTCCAGGTTGGTTTTGGTGGCATCCCTGACATTCGTGGTGGTGGGCAGACATGAGGAAGACGCCATTCCCATCGTAATAAGCTGTGATTGCTGCGTGTCCTGACAGCCCTATTCAGTACACCTATTGTCAAGCCAGCTCATGATCCTGCTCTGAATTGCCCTCTGAAGAAGTCTATTTCTCCCCACTTGCCATCCTTGTGACTTAAGCACATAAACTGAAGTCCTGGAGACGGCAGCAAAAGGATTCCTGGACAAGGTTTTGTGTCTCTACCTGCAGGTCTTGTAGGCATTTACTTGGTTAATGCACCTGGAAATTTCTCATTATTTTCTGCAATCTGTCAGTTATTTGAACAGCTGTAAGACTACAATTCATGTCCCCTAAGTCTGCACATTCACCATAAGATGAGCACTTAGTCTACACATTCTCTCAATTAAGTAAGGAAAAAAGATGTCCAGAGGTTCATAAACCTAGTCCACTTGGAACACATACACCAGGGTAACTTGAGTCAAGATGCACCACTGCCTTTCCATGCACTAGAAAAGTAGCCTCAGACATTTTGACTAGTGGCTTCCAAAGACAAAGGTGTTTTCTATTCTGGTATTGTACATTTCCACAGATATCTAGAAAACTATTACACTACCTTCCTGTCTAATTCTCCTTTCTAATTATTCTGTGTACTAATGTAAATAGGCTTTATTTTTAATGGTGAGAAAAAAAAAAAGGAAACATTTCCAGCTAACAGCAGGACTTTTCGTTTAGAAATATAGAAAAAATTATAGATTTCTATGGTTTAGAACAAGGCTGCAGGTAAGATTACATTTTTGTCAGCTTTTTGTTGTGTAGTTCATAATTTGGAAATTATTTGCCTTTAGAGAAAGGGTGACCAGACTACAATAAAATTACAGGATTATAGTTCAATTCACTTTAATTAATTTTAATTCAATTAACTCTGAAGGTTGAAGCAGTATTTCAGTCAGGAAAGGTCCTGGCTCAGATACCTCCTTTAGAAATCCATGACTAAACTATCTCAAAAGCAAGTTCATCAGAAGAAGCTCCTAAGAAATATGGCTAAGTTTGAATGCCCTGGACCAACCTGCAGAGTGAACAGAGGTGTCAGGGTGGCAGAGCAGTCAAGGTCTACAGAGCTGTCAGCAGGACTTCCCAGCAGTGACCAGAAAGCCAAATTCCATTCTGACATCCTGGCACTTCTGTGTGGAGTTCATCTCAGATGGATGAAGCTGGGATTTCAGACTTCAAAGCACAACTTCCTGTGCCTGAAGAAATTGTGAGCAGGAATTGGTTCATATAGGGTCATCCATCTCTGGACACCTAGCCTCAAGTGGATAGAAGTAGAATTATCGAATAGTTTGGATTATTCTGGGAGCTTGAAGTGACTCCAACATTACTGGTGTAGAAGAGATGAGACTCTGGTCAGACTCATAGTTTCCCCAAAAGGAATAATTTGCTTTACCGAAGTGGTGAGAAAATGAGACCCATCTCCTTAAGAGATTCCTCATCCATGTGACCCCCAAGTTCAACACGATGTTCAATACAAGCTCCACAGTCCCTTCACCCTCCTCTTCATGCAGAGCTAAAGCCCACCACATGCCCTGCACCATGCAGCAGGGGCAGCTCCACCCTTTTGCTCACCCTGGTCTTCTTCTCTGGATCCTACACGATGAAGTTCTTTAGTCATACACTTCCTATTCATTTCAAACACTTATGTCCAACAGGTTGAGGAAGGTGAATTTCCCCCTCTCCTGCATTCTCGTTAAGAACTCACCTGGAGTACCGCATCCAGCTCTGAGGTCCTCAGCATGGGAAGGATGTAGACCTGTTGGAGCGAGTCCAAAGGAGGCCACAAAGATGCTCAGAGGGCTGGAGACTAGCTGAGAGTTGGGGTTGCTCAGATTGAAGAAGAGAAAGCTCCAGGGAGACTTTCTTACGGCCTTTCAGTACTTGAAGGGGGCCAGAAAGAAAGACAGGGACAGTCTTTTGAGCAGGGGCTGGTATGATAAGACAAGAAGGAATGGTTTTAAACTGGAGTGTCACTTTAGAATAGATATTAGAAAGAAGTTTTTTATTATGAGGGTGGTGAGGCACTGGCACAGATTGCCCAGAAGAGTTGTGGAAATGTTTCGTCCCTGAAAATGTTACAGGCCAGGTTGCATGGGAATTTGGGCAACTCAATCCAGGTAAAGATGTCCCTGCTCATTCTAGAGGTGTTGGACTAGATATCCTCTAAAGGTCCCTTTGAAGCCAAACTATCTGTTCCATTATTCTAAACTGCATATTTCTCTATTCCTGGAAACTGTCTGAGATCTCCCACCTTCATGCTACCCAGGACCAAACCAACAGCCTACAAACCTGCAAAAATCCCCAAACACTTTATTTTTAGCTAAATAAGCTTTTCCAGGCAGCCCTTCATATAGCACTTACCCTCTGTAGATATGCAGGCATACCACACAGAGCAAGGACTCCTCATGCCTTTGAAAGAAGGAAAAACAAGGACCACACACATTTACCATTGAGCTCTGCAGCATCCAGGTATGAAAGGGATAGTGCAGAGGGCACTGGACTCTATGTGGCCAGTGCTGAATGGCTGGAGCTGGCAAAGCTGGATTTCACCAGGGCAGATACTTGCTAGCAGCAGCTACTTTTGTTTATCAAGTTCCTTGGAACTGGGTGAATTGGAGACTGGATCATTAGCTTCACAATGAACCAGAATGCTGATTTATTTAATGAATGTAAATGGTCTTTCGTTAGCTAATTAAATTAGGGAAATGAGAACTGTTGGCAATAAAATGGATGGCAAGGAGTGAAAAAGCTTCTGTACCCCAGTGACAGCTGTAATATAGGTTTTTCCGTGGACAAGCCCCTCTGTAAAAGCTTCAAACCAAGTTTCTGTCCTTGAGGGTGGCCTTTTACTACATTATCTGTGGCCAGACAGGGTTTTTTGGAGGTCTGTAAAGGTCCTGAGCCAAGAGAGATGATGCACTGTGCTTCACTTTGTAGTTACACCTGGTACACCCAGACTAAGCTGAGTGGTGTCCTTGAGTTTGTCAGTATAAATACATGAGTGCAACGAACTATTTATGGCAATTTTAACTTTCATCTACCATGAATCAGTTCCTCAGTGGTTTGGCAATCGGGAATTGAAAACTCTGCTGTTCCGAACCACCTGCTCATGAAAACACTCTACGGTCCTTCTGCAGTCCAGGATCCAATAAATCCAGTCCTCACCTTGTAATTTCTAAGTCAGAGACAAAAAAAAAATTACCTTTCACAAAAAGGCTCATGCTGGTGGTACTCAGCATGCATTTCAGAACTGTAAAAGACCAGATACTATACTAAGAATGTATTCTCTAGGTGTTGTAGCAGTCCTCATGTGATAGAACAACAGTGGAGGAATTTGAGGTGTCAAAGACACCAAAACTTCTCACATGAACAATATCTGGGAAAATTTCTCCTTTGCTATGCTGAATTCCCAGTTAACTCCTTTCTCCATAGACATTGCTCAAATCAGGAGCCTCTTCTCCCACCTAACAGAACCACAGCAATGGGAGACTCCTTCAATTTGGCTCCTTCTGGCCAAATACTGGACAATAAATCTTACTCATTCCTTCAGATGAGGCATGGGTATGTTTCAGATAATAGAGCTCATAGAGGAATGGCATTAATTTCCTGCCAAAAAACATAACTAAAAACCAGAGTGCTTTTTAACAGGTTTATAATCCACCCATGTATTGCCATCCATGTAGGTCATACAGTACTCTAGCCATATCTTACTCAAAACTCCTCTTATTATGCAACTTAGATATTTTTAACAGCCTTTTTATAGACTGTTAGAAAGTAAAGCAATAACAGAAACAGCAGAAATCACTGTCCATCCAAAACACCTACAACCAGATTGTTATTCTCAGGAAGTAAATCAAATGTAAGACTTCAAGCATCAGGCAAATAACTTCCATCATTTAAACCATATAAGTGACCAGATTCTTAAAATCAAATGAAGCCAGCGTAAATAAATCATCACAGAAGGCCACTCCTTGATCAGAGGCTATGGAGGCACTCACCACATCTGTAACTGTTATTAACAGGAAGAAGTCTGTAGAGATCTGGATACAGGCTTGAATTTTTGGACTATATGTCTGCATGGGAGGCAATAATTGGAAAGCAGAGGTGATTAATATGCCTGATGAATTGCACTATCAGAAGACAGACAATGCAATTATAGTCTTTCAGACATGCATGATCCTACAGTCCATCACCAACCAAATAAAACAAACACAATAAATCAAAAGAAATAGGAACACTGAATTTAAATAAACACATGCAAAACGTCAAAGGCACCTCCATTCTGGATTGCTCTCACTATCAGCAAGAGAAGTATAAAATTAAAAAAGGTGGAAGAGAGAAATTATGCATTCCTGCCAAAATTAAGGGAATTTCCCAGCACTGGCTCTTGCAGCTTTCTTTAGTCTGCAGCCTGGTGGTGTGGAGGGAATACAAAGTGGATAAAGCCGCTTTCAGTACAGGATGCAAAGTGTTTGTGGGTATTACCACTGCCCAGGACTAATCAGGACTTCATCTCTTCCCAAAGACAGCCTCCCAAAGACCTTTGGGCTGTGGTTGACCTCATTCAGTAAGCCAAGACTGTAATCTATTCCCGTTCAAAAAGGGGTTGCTTCCCTTCATCACCCCCTGTCCCTCATCTCCCTTGCTCCTCTCCAAGAGGAAAGAAGGACTTCTCTCAGCAGCCAATGCGTTCCCTCAGCTTTCTTTTTGTTGGTGAAGCAGATGAGCAGATGCAATTCCTCTCTCTCCACCTCTTCCCTATCCAAGTGGACTTTTCCCAGCTGGCTGCATGATACTACTTTGAGTCATTCCCATGTGACAGGCTGGGGGGTCTTATGTTAAACCTGTGAATTGATCCAAGTTAAAAATAATCTAGGAAAAAAAAAAAGAAAAAAAGAAAAGAAAAAAAAAGAAAAATAAAGAAAAAGCACTTTAGGAGGGTGAGAGGCAGAGAAGCAGCCTATGGAAGGGAATGGAATCCAGGGTAAGGGTGACAGCTGTTGAAGCCAGGTTTGGCTCCAGAGTAAGTGCCTTTGAATCTGCAGCTCAGCCAAGTTAATGAGAGTGAGGGGTTACATGTGGAGTAGGGGCTTCCCATGCCCTCTGTACATCCACCTCCCACTTCTGCAGGACCTCTGCAGAGACCACAACAAAACAGAGGGCAAAGCCAAAATCTCTTAGCTATGAAAAGAACATCTTCTCAAGAAGACAACAGTCCAGGAAGCCCTTCTTGGTGAGAAAAAGCAGCCCAACAAATAGGTGGCTTGATGGGAACTGCTGCCTCCTTCTTTGACAGAAGCTTGTGGTATCTTTTTCTGTCTCAGTGCACAGCCTTTTGCTTCTTATTAATCCATGTTACCTTTCCTTCTCCTCTCTTCACTGGACCCTGACCATGCAAATACTATGCTTTCCAAGAACATTACAACATTTTAAAAGGTTTTTTTTTAGCCTCTAGGGTTTATTTAGTTGACTGACGTACATATTCCATTCTGTGGTCACAAGCAGAGGTAGCAGCTCTCAGCCAAGTTCTGGTGCTTCTTTTTTGTATGTTATTTTTCCACAGCAGGAGTTGACTGTCAGTTCACAAATCTAACTTAAAAAAGGGTGAGGAAAAGCAAGAAAGAGCTCCTCAAATGCTCCACTTTCTCTGAGAGCCTTTTTGCACAGGAGTATTTCCACTGTCAGGACAACCTGATGGCTTTCCCAGAACATGGGGAGTTCATGAGAACAAGGAAACTCAACATGTTGAATTTTTTACTTGGAAACCAGTTCAGGAAGTCCAGAAACCACAGAAATGGACCCACAATCACCAAAGTGACCATCAGAGTGATTTGATACATCAGGGACACCTTCCACTAGACCAGACTGCTTAAAGCCCCATCCAGTCTGGTCTTGAACACTTCCAGGGACAGGGTAGCCACAGAGAAGTGTAGTACACTTCAAATGTAGGATATTAAAAGAGGGAGTAAATCACAACATCTGATTTCCCTTCTCTCTTGAGAGACACAAATCCCAAAAGGCACTCCAGGAGGGACCCGTCCTGAAAGCCCTTGTGGGTCACTTATATTTGCTTCCACATTTTCATGTTCTTTAAGGTCTGAAATGAATCCCAGAGTGCAGGGCTGGATTCCAGTGCAATATAGTTTTCAAGACAAAACCATGAAATTTGGTGATTTGGAGCAATTAATGCTGTGAAAACCAATGGTTGCTGCTAAATGTTATGGGTGGGATTCAGGACAAGCCATGAATTCCTTTCATGTTGATTATCTGTGTGTGTCTATGCGAAATAAAAGGTCAGCAGTAAGGACTGCATGAGTTGCTGGTTGGAGTGAGCCCATAGTGTTTTAGGTGAAAGGAACTGTCTTGGTTTTGAAAGACAGGTGCCTGCCAAGGAAGGCAGGAGCTTCTCTTGGAATAGAAAATGTAAAACCCCTCCCTCCAAATTCTTATAATTTCTAAAATTAAAGGGGCTCTCAGGCAAAGATATGAGGATAGGAATAACAGTTCTTTAATATGCATAAACAAAATAAAGTAAAACAAAAAAAACTAACAAAGTACACCCTAATAGGAAAATTAGAACAAGATGCAGTATTAAACAAAACCAAAACCCAACAGTTAGAATACAACCTGACACCCTGTCAGTCAGGGTGTTGGTAGCAGTCCAGTTTGAATGGTGGCTCCAGTAGTCTTCCTGGAGTGACAGATGGTTCTGCTGAAGCAGAGATCCTGTAGAAGGGCAGAGTTTTTCTCCAATGGTCCAGTGGTGATGTTGAAGGGTCTGGTCCTTCCTCTGGGAATCCAGTGGGAGAGAAGGCTGCTCCTCTGGGAATCCAGTAGAAGGCAGATGCCTGTTCTGTCCAAACTTCCAGGTTATATCCAGGTGGGAATGCTTGGCTCCTCCCCCTGGGCGGAGCATCTCACAATAGGCTGATGTCATTCTATGAGTGGTGGGTCCTTAATTGCTCATTAAATAGGAAATGGCTCCCAGAGGGAGTTATCTATGATTCATGGGGCAAGGCATTGATGGCCCATTAACAGAAGATAGTCCGGGGGAGGAGGCAAGGAAAATACTGCCCCTCCTGGTTTCAACAGTTAATGAAGATGGAGATAGAATACAGACCTTCTGGAATATTTTGCATTGTAACCTAGGACAGGAACATAAGCAGATCAGTCATTCCAGCCACCCAGGGGGACTTTCAGACACTCTGATATCAAAGCCCAAAAGAACAAGGACACCCCTCTATGTGGCTAGTTCCTCTCCAGACATCGTGATATCCCTCAAGCTACTTGATGGTATCTAGGCTGGATGCAGGACATGATGCTCAAGAGGTCTCAGTGCATTTGGTGCAGACTGGTTAGTGCAGCTCCTTGGGCAGCAATGTGCCCAGTGCACCCAAAAATCTTTGGTTGTGTTTCCAGCGTATCTGCCAGGATCCTGAAAAGCTGCACATGTCACCACTAGCCAAGCATTTTCTTTATCAACAACAACTTCCTCAACAACCTTACCTACTGAGAGAATTCCAAGAATCATAGAATCATTTAGGTTGGAAAAGACCTCTAAGATCACTGATTCCAACTATTAGCCTAAGACCGCCAATCCCACCACTAAGCCATGTCCCTAAGCACAACATCTACCATGAGTTTTTAACCCTTCCAGGGATGGTGATTCCACCACTTCCCTCTGCAGGAGGCTATAGCTACTCTGTGGACCTCTGGGAGATTAAGACACAACAGCCGGATTCAGTCAGCCCAGACTCTTTAGACAATTTATGTCAGGCAGCAGTATCCTTGGACAGCTACACTGTATCAAAGGAGAAGAAGCCATTTGTCTGTGAAACTGGCATTCATGAAATTCTTTAAATGCTTTGAAATGCCTTAGATACTGCATATTGCTCCTTGGCCTTGTTCAACTGCACAGCAAACAGGAAGATGGGCTCCTGTTGACATCTGGGCTTTATCTGGAAGGATAGTGCAGTAATAATCATCCAGGGATTGGCACAAAATATTGTGCTGAGCCAAGCAAATTAGGACTTTTCCCATCCCAATCATTCAGACAGAATTAGCCCATTTCCCTTACCATAGTGTTTTTATCAGATGCTGTGCAGGGACAGTTGTGCCGACACTGCTGATTTGGAGAAACTCTTCCCTTCGTCCCCTTGTCCCATTCCACAGACTGGTTCCAAAAGCAATACAAGTCCAAGAGATCTGGGCCCTTGGAAAGAATGGGAAAATTTCTGAATATGGGAAATAGATATACCAAAATGAGGTTGACTGGGTTAAACATTGTGCATGAAGTGATGGTACAAGTGAGGCTGAGGAAAAAGAAGGGAGATAAGAGCCATCCCCATGGAAGGAAAGTGCTCACTGCCAGCAGGAATATGTCAAAGGAGCTCTCTGTTTAAAAGCATGAAGAGGCTGCACAATTATAAGACCCCTGTCACTAAAGAAGAGAATTTGTTTTATTTTGCATTTATTTTGTTATCAGTGTTGGTTAAAACCAACAAGAAAGGGCTTAGCATGAAAAAGAAGGTTTTCTGCTGTTTTTTTCAAGACTTTTCTGGAGCTGGGCCATGCTTTGTTGTGCTCGGTTTTCCCCATGAGTGCAGGCTTTTCTTTACAGGAAAACAGCACTTCCTGAACTCCTACCATTCCCACAATGTTCTCACAGTCACGTTCTCTTTTCTGTGTTTTTGAATCTCTTGCTCGGGGGACAGCAGTCAATGGCAGGGAGGGTCACACATTTGTAGGCCTGAGTCCAAGTCTCCAGCTAATGACTTGAACAGAGGAAGAGCAGTTAGGAAAGGTCCCTCAGAGAGTCATGCTGGAACAACAAGAGCATTTTGCCAGGAAATCAGAGGTGTGAGACTCAAATTGAAATACAGTCCAGTGAATCCCAGTGAGCAGGCATTTAGCTGTGAAGCAAGGGAGCCAAAGTTGTTATGTTTGTTATGTTGCCCATCCAGCATTTCCAGATGCACTTGGCTACCATTTTTCCTTAAGGAAATATCCTTGGAAATTGTGTTTCAGAAAGACATATGAGTGCACAAGCAAGGTCTGCTGATCTAATAGGAACAGATACACTAACCTGAAGGTAGAGACAGAAATAACAAAGAAGTGGTTAACTGTTGGAAAACATTAGCTTTTTCTTTTGGAAATTTAAAGTTATTATTTTCTCGAAAATCTGCCTAGGCCAATTACAATGTACTCGGCTCAGGTCTAAGTAAGGCAGGATATACCATTGCCTGAAGAATTCCTTTGAGATGAACAACACTGGAACAGGGAGCCCGGGACAGTGGTGGAGTCACGACTCCTTAAAAGGCACTTAAAAGGCATGCAGATGTGACACTTGGGGACATGGTTTACTGGTGGGCTTAGCAGTGTGTTCAGTTAATGGTTGGACTCCATGATCTTAGAAGTATTTTCCAGCATTAATGGTTCTGGGTTTCCATGAACATATAGGACACCAGGGTTTGCTTTCATTTCCCTGGTGTTTCACAATAAAGAGCTAGGGAAGTGCCTGATCTCTCTCACCTAAAGGAGGGGATCTGCCAGAGGATGGAATGAATCTAGATGATCATGATGAAGATGATCATGAGGATAAAAGAGCACCACAGTCAATCAGTTCTTTCTTGCAGATAATAAAGGATCCATGCTGGTGGGTTTTTTGTTTTGGTTTTTTTTTTTTTTTAGAAAAAAGGCAGTTAAGTTGTCAGTCCTTTAACATAAATTTCATCTGACCATGCCAAGCAGCCATCAGGGTTAAAACCTAATACAGCTCCAAGTTCTTCCCACTGTACTTGCAAAAAGTAACTCCCTCACATCCCAGGGATGCGACTACTCTGAGCCAGCACAATTCACAGTCAATCAGGGTTTGATTTTGCAAATACTTCTCTAACCAAAGCTTTCACACACAATGAATCCTTTGACCTCACTGGGCTTGATGACCTGTGTCCCCACAATTTTTCATGCCTCAGCCCCTAACCTGCCAAAAGCATGGGAAAGCAAAAGCTGCCCTCAAGGTCATTTTTACATAGGAAGACCAAGGGACCTTGAATGCTACAAGAGGTCACAATTTTAATGCTGTGAATGAAGTCTTTGTCGACATCAGCAAAGAGCACTCTGACACCTCAGGGCTTTGCTGTCGTCAGTGTAAAATTAACAACTTTGTCAGATAGATAGTGTACATTTGTCCCTTTTCATTTCTATTTTTTCCCTTTCTGAGTCCTCACTGAGATTTCATTAAAGGAATGTTAAACCAGGGGTATTAGTTTGCAAGGCTGAAATAAGGTATTTGCTGTAACCTTGGATGCTGGGCTGAAAGACACTGTGAGCATATTGTCAGAGAAAAACTGCATGGGTTGTGGAAATTATGATTCTTCCTCTAAGAGCCTGTGGAAGCTGTTCTTTCTTTACATGAGGATTTTTGGAAAGTATGTGTCTTTAATGAGCAGATCCCTGGTAATAAATCAGATTGGGATCTCCACATTTCACACTGCCATAGGCAGCCTCTCTGCTGTTTGACTGATGTTTAAGAGGAGGGAAAGCTGGGGGCTGCCTGTGGGTACATTCCCACTGACTCCAAACTGGAAGCTGAGGAGATTTAAGACGTGAGGGCATGAATGCATTGGGGCCATATTCAGGGCACACATTTTGGAAAGTGAATATTCTTGACAGCCAGGGATGATTCAGGCCAGCTGGAGTGAAGCTAATATCAAACATGAACACCTGAAAAGGCATTCACAGCATATTTCCACAGGCTCATATCCACCCCTGCTTGGACCACCAGGTTGGACTGGCACCTCCTGAGATTCCTTGCAGACCAATTTCTCCTATAATACTGAGAAAGGTGAGACCCTCAAGCTGAATTTCTCCCCTTCCCACAGCTGGATTTAGGCATGTCCTGAAGACACCAGAAAGGGTGCAATCCAGTATCAGCCTTATACAGTGGGGCAGCAGACTTGCCCAGGAGCTTATTGCTGCTGGTGGCTACAGAAGGTCATGAGATGACAGCTCTTCTTCAGATAGGAAGACAAATCCTTTCTATGCTCCTCAGGCTGCTGGGTCCACAGATGTGGTCTCCTGAAGGATCAGAACTTGTGTGAACATCATCTGATGTTTCATTTAGGTTACCTTTTTGATACATCTTGTCTTAAATATCTTCAAAATAGGAGGCAGTTATTTTGTAGAATATTCCTTCTTGTATGTCTCATTTTCCTACAAAAAACACAAGTGTTTTCAGCAAAAGACATTCTGTAGGTCCACAAGGTCATTCCTGGTGTTTAAAGAGGTCTCTATAATGTCATCAAGAATTGCAAATGTGCTAATAATTTTTAAATTGAAGTTTTGTCTGAATTTCCCCTTGGGTTTCCAAAGTAGCAGAACACCGGTGATATACTTTTGGTGAACTGTTCTGACAGGACAACTGTCAGGACAGTTCACCAAACTGATGAACTGATGGTTTAACTGATGGTTAAAGAAATAGGACTTCCCAGAGTGATCTTTGCAGAGCAAAAAGTCCTTGTCACACCACTTCATCAGCAGAGCTGCCAGGCAGAAAAAACCCAGCATGCTCAGACCACTTGGAGCTTTGTGGCCTTGAGCAAAGTTCTATATTTATGACCACTTTATTGTCATCTGAATCTCTGCAATACAATTGTTTGATGCTCGGACATGTCATTGACCTGGCAATTTATTACTTTGTAGTCATAGAAAGTAATGGGTGGTTCTCAGTGAAGGGAACTGGCTGCTGTATGTGACAGGCAGCTGATAAAACTGAATTTTACTATTAGAGATAACTCTTTTTTATTACCCAAAACCCTCTGCTTCTTGACCTCTTCTTGGTGAGGAGTGGCTGTTGCTCAGTGAGACTATCACAAATTAATCTTTAATTTGCTCAGATCTCGCCAATGCACAATGTGCCTAGATGTCACCAAGAGTCATGCAAAATGGATAGGAATGTCAGTGAAAGCATGTGTGCCCCAAGCCAGACTGCCCAGCCTGGAACTGGAAGGGAATACTTGGAAATAATAGTCATAGAATGGCAGAATGGCTTGGGTTGGAAGGGACCATCTAGTTTGAATCCCCCTGCCATGGGCAGGGTTGCCATCCACCAGATCAGGTTGACCAGGACCCCCTCCAACCTGACCTTGAACCCTTGGGGCAGCCACAAGCTCGCTGGGCAACCTGTACCTGTGCCTCACCACCCTCACACTAAAGAATTTCCTCTTAACATCTAATCTAAATCACCTCCCCTCTTTCAGTTAGAACCATCCCCCCTTTTCCTATCACTTTCTGGACATGTAAATATCACTCTCCATCTTTTATATAAGCCCCCTTAGGTACTGGAAGATTCTAGAATGTTTCCCTTGAGCCTTCTCTTCTCCAGGCTACCCCTACCCCCTCAGCCTGTCTCTGCAGGGCATAAGTCCCTCATCCCATCAAGCCCCAGTGTGCCACAGTTCATGTTTTAAATCTTATCTCTTTGCTCTTTTCACACAAGTAGGACACTTTGGTGACTTGTCATCTAAATCCCACTTGGTATCTTGACAACTGATGTCACAAGGGCAGGAGTTGAAGTTTGACAGAGGCTAACCTAGGTTGTCTTAACAGAGTTCAAGGCACGCAAACCACATGAAATACCAGATCAGCTGAGTTGGAACAGGTTTGCAACATGAGCATTGCTTTATTACCCAGCTGATACAGCTGACACAGAAAGATGCTGGGTGCACCAGCTTCTCTAAGGCTAAAGTGAAAGCAGCAAACTGAGAAAAACTGAGAATAAGTGTTTTGCATTTAACCAGACTGTACAAATTAGACTATCTCCTACCTGTAGGCACCTGTAGGGTAGAGGTGAAATTAATGAAGAGGAAAAAGGTGCTTATTTCCAAGAGATAAAAAAGGTACATGGAGAGGAAAGCTGAGATTGTGCTGGCAAGCCAGTTAAAAAATGCCTGTTGAACTGGCATAGTAGTTGGTGTTACATAAAGTAGCATGATTGTTAAAGACATATTTTCAGTGGAAATCTCAAGAGTAAATCTTGCTTTATTTAAAGTAATCATTACTTTATTTCTGTCATTAAAAAAAAACTTATTTGCCAGAGAACCAGCACTTTCTTGTCATAGTTTTATAAACTAGTCAAAATATTCTGTACATCTCTTGCACCTGTGATTTTTTCCCTTCCCTCATGACTACCCAGGTATTTGCATGACCTTTATTCTTCTCTTACATAAGTACTTTGCAAGCGTTTTCAAACTCACTGATAGTAAAATTTTATCTTGGCAAAGTGAGCACAGCAATGATTTCGCGTTCCGCTTTTATCAGCTGACTTCAGTCTAGAAACTTCGCAGCCTGGGGTTAATCGTACACCTCACAAACTTCATAATCTACAGGCAATGGGTCAGGAAAGTTCACAACCATTTTTATCAGTGTGGGTAAATGCAAAGTTCACTACTGGAAAAGAAACCAGCACTGAAATAAAGCAGATACATTAAAACAAGTCTCCTGTAACAGGTTCCTTTGGGACTGTTTGGCTACAGAGGGGGATGGAAAGGGTAGGAAGCATTTTCATACCAGCTCTTCTGATTTTACCCTGTATCTATTGAGCCTATAGGATTCATAGCTCTTCTGATTTTACCCTGTATCTATTGAGCCTATAGGATTCATAGCCATAGGAATCACTCAAGGATAACTACTGTATGAGTAAGACTAGCAGGATTCAAAGTAGGATTAGGCATTTTAAGGGGAATGAGAAATGACAGAACCGGTCATTTTAATAGGGCAAGATTTTAATAGGGCAAAATGAAAAGATACTGGAATGGTTTCAAAGTGAAAGAAGAGAGATTTAGATTATATATTAGGAACAAATTCTTTACTATAAGGGTTGTGAGGCACCAAACCATTCTATGATTGTATGAAAGTGTGAGATCAGAGGTGTGCCAAAAAAAAATGACATGGCCAAAATTTCATAAGCACTGTAGATGTTGATACACTTTGGGCACCAGTGGCAGCCTCTGTGCTGCAGGATCTGTTCTTTGAGTATACAGTTCTGGCATTACACTCTAACTGAAATCTCAAAATATTCAAAAGAATGAGGAAGGTCTTTACCTGCGGCTATTGATTCATGCAATTTCAGTAGTCTCCAAAATGTGAAGGTCCTGACCTGCCATTGCTACCTTGAAGATGTTCACAACATACCCCTAACCTCAGTAATGGTATTTAAGAGGAAACTCCAAAGAGGATCTGTACTATCTTCATTGGTCTCCACGACTGCAGCAGACCACACATCTTCTTTGGAGATGGGGCTGAATTCCCAGCCTTGCCACAAGTCTCATCTTGTCCATGGGCATCTCATTTGCCACCAAGGCATTCAGACATTTTCCATGCTACAAAAAAATGACACAGCTCCATGCTTGCAGATGCAGGTTGTCATACTAGACCAAGTGATGTGTGAATTCCCAGTGCACCTGAAAAGATGTGTAATTACCTCTGAGTAATTTTTTCCTGAGGGCATTCAGGGAAGGAAAGCATGGTCCGACCTAAAGTTTCCCTGCTTTCAGCAAATTCCCACATATTTCAAAGGCAGAAAAAAGAAATCAAAAGGAGAGATTAGTATTTACTTAATTAATCTGCAGAAGTACATTTCTTTCTGAGAAACTTATTAAAAGTCCCTTCCTCATGGATATGTGGCTGGTGAGTAGGTACTTTGTCAAGTCTGAAAGGAAAAAAAACCCACATCGGAAGTCTAATCACATTAAAACCATATGTGCAGCATATGTGAGCAGTTACAGAGAGCTTTAGAGAAAACAACTACAAAACCTCGGCTTCTGACCTCAAAGGGGTTTTAAAAGAGCCGAAATATTGATTACTAAACTTCTGCCCATTAGGGAAAAGTCGTGAGGATTTGTGTGTGTGAATGTGTGCATGTGCACATGGATGTGTGTCTGTGTGTGTCTGATATTGCGAATGGTTTTGCTACAGAAAACTAACTAGAGGTTCCTACCATAACAAAAAAATCCTACCAGCACTGGTTTCCTTCCTGGGACCCTACAGACCTCAGCACACACTGAGTAAGTTTTTACACAAGCGAGAGCTCTGTTTTAAAGCCCAGTCCTGCCTTTTAAAAATGGCTTTATTCAAGAACAGCACCATGGGGCTCTGTGTTTCCTGCCTCCCCCAGTTTCCATATGACATACACACTTTGCTCTCATGAGGGTAAGTGGTCTTTCCTTCAGCTGTTGAGACCAAAGACTCCTTGTGAGTTGGAGGAGTTAACAGGGGCACTTTCCCTTTTCATCTACAATCATCTCTCAAAACACTTCAGCACATATGTTGGTGGTAACACCCCCTTCATGGCCTTGATCCTCTTCTTTACTTCTATGGAGTACATTAAATGAAGGAAGGCATGAGTTCCAGCACAAACTGAAGTTGTTGTATTGAGTCCTGCAGAAAAAGTGGTGGAATCCCTAAGCCAAATACATGGAGACCTAAAGGCAGAGTGGGAGCAAACACTCCTTAGCTTGTGGCTTAGCTGTCAGCACATGCCAACTGTGTCTGCAATGCAAGCAGTCTTTGGCAGTAAGGGTAAGGGTTAAATCCTCCATGGAAGCCTGTGCATTGCTAAAGCAGACTTGCCACTTCTGAGGCCCCAAGCAGGAGAAGGTGCATGGGGAGATCCCAGCTCCCCCATCAGCTACAAGCTTTCCCCGGGAGAAGAAAAAACCCCTTCCCAAGAAGTTTTGGGAACAGCAGGGATGTGAGAGACATGGGAAGGTGGCAGCACAAGAGGTATTAACAGCCTGGCAGGACACGGCTCATTGGGGGAACTGGTTCTACCAGGATGGTGCAACACAACCCTTTTTCCTCCCACCTGCTCCCACCTTGAGGATCCACTGGGCCAGCTGCATATGTCTGTGAACTGGAAAACAGCAATTAGAAACTTCTTGGAAAAGAGCTGGTGGCGAAATCATTGCAGGTATATAGAGCTTCTAGGAAGCAGGCTGCCTGTGTGTGTGGGAACGTGGATTCTGCATCACAGAGCTGTGGCAAAGGACACATTTGGGAGGTCACACCAGAGCAGACAGGACGGACAAGCAACAGAAACTTGCCTCCCAAGCAGTCCCACTGAGATACTGGACTGACCCTGTATCCTGACCCTGCTGCTGCTCTGTTGAGTAGAAGATGGATGCAATTCAAGATGGGGTTCCTTAGTCCTCTGTACAGGCAAAGGGGTGCAAGGAGAGGCCATCTTCTCTCTCAGGGGACAGGGGCTGGGAAAAGAGGCTCTGTCCTTTCTCATGTGGCAGTTCTCCAACAAGTCCCATGCACCATTCTCGCCTCATTTGATGGCTGTCAAATATGAATATCCCTAATGTCCCAGATAACTTCCCTCAATACAGATCTTTTAAATCCCTACACAGCACACACCATAGAACACCATTTGATCCTTACTTCACCTAGCCCTCAGCTTTGCTCCTCTCTAACATGGACCTCCAGCACACAGACCTAAAATATCATTAACTTCTTCAGCCCAAAACAAGGGCTTAGTGGCTTTCTCTGCTGCTGTTTTCAAGGTTCTTGGGAAATCCTTCAAGTTGAGAAGATACACAGAAGTGCCCCTGACATGTACTACCTCACCAAAAGTATTTGTAAATTCAAGCTAGTGGGAGATCTGAAGTACCAACTCATTCAGTAACCTACATGACATTTTATTTAAAGATACAGTTTCTTGATCATATGCAAACAGTTACCTTACAGTAGGAAAATGAAGGATCTATCAACCATTGAAAGCCACTGAAGAAAATTTAAAGAAAACTCTTGAGGCCCCTTATGACAATAAAGACATTGAGGTGTTGAAGTGTATCCAGAGAAGGGCAACAGAGCTGAGGAAGGGTCAGGAGCACAGGTCTGATGAGGAAAAGCTGAGAGAGTGGGAAGTGTTTACCCTGGAGAAAAGGAGGCTCAGGGAAATCTTATTGCTCTCTACAACTGCCTGAAAGGAGGTTGTAGCCAAGGGGGCATCAGTCTTTTTTTTCCAGGTTACAAGTGATAGGAGAAGAGGAAATGGCCTTAACTTGCACCAGGGGAGGTATAGATTGGCTCCTAGCAAAAAATGCTTCTCCAAAAGGGTTGCCAAGCACCAGAGGTGTTGATGAAAACACCATGTCTGGAGGTGTAGGTGTGGCACTTGGGGACATGGTTTAGTGGTGGACTTGACAGTGCTGGGTTAGTGGCTGGATTCAATTACATGATTGTATGGCTCAAGATCTTGGTGAAGTTTAAAAAAATAGCGTCTTCTTTTTGCATTCCTGTTTTTATAAGGAAAATCTGTTTTGCGGTAACCTAATTCATGAGCTCAATGCACTTGGGAGCTGAACACACTTCAGATTTGCGCATGGTATGCAAGATTGCAGAAAGAAATTTGAACCAGCCCAAGGCAAATGATTAAAGAACAATGGTTGTAAGTCACATGAATCACAGAAAATTATTTTGCTTGTTTGGCCTAAAGAAATAAGAGCAGATAACACCATACAATCACTTCATGTACGGGACTGTAGGCAGAAGGGAGAAGGGCTGTGCAGGTTTAGCCACAGTGGATTGAGCAAGGAAGGGGAGATTAAATTTAGCTGGCTATTAGGAACAATTTCCTGAGAGTGAAGATAATTAGGCAGTGGAACTGTTTTGCCTAGTGAGGTAATTACTGCACAAACACTAGGTGGACGCAAGCCAAGATTAGATAAGTATAGTGAAAAACGTAGGTCTCTCCTGATGAGCCCAGAGGGGCTGGTTTTGCTGGCCATGTGCCGTGCCAAGCAGTTGCAGCAAACTTTCCCTGAAGTGTTCTTGAGACAACAGGGGCTTTACTGGGACAAGGACTGCAGGACCAGAGCTGGCTCTTTCATCAGGACAGGGAGAAACAGAGAGCAATGCATCAACCCCACCTGCCATAAAAGCCCACAAAATGTCTGAGGAAGTTAGGAATTTAAAGTTGAAGAATAAAAAAATAACTAAATAGCTACTTTCATGAGGGAGTATGAGCCTTTGTTATGCTTTGTAAAGCCCCTTTTTGTTTCATGTGGGGCTTGGGTGTTTCTGCACTTGATGGTTCATGTTGGTTTTTCTCTTTTCACTGACACATGTGGAGTGTTTGCTGAGTCTGGAAATGGGACATCTTCCAGAGAAAGGAGGCAGATTTTTAGAAGAGTCACAAGACTCTTGGAAGACGGCTGAGAGCAGAACACTTAAAATTCTGGAATCCTTTAGTATCTCTCAGAATTGGGAAACTGCTGAGTCCTCTCCAAAATATATTTTCTTCAGCTGTGACAATATAGGGCAAGTCCTTCCCCTGTAATTAGGGCAAGGAGAGATGGGAGGCCCTGTCCCACTGATAGACAAGGCTTCATCTCAGCAGAAGATGGTGCCCCATATACGTGGCACTGTACCATGGCTGAAGTCTGGAAACAAAAGGTAATGTGAAGAAAGGAGCAAGAAAGTAATTTTGGGCTGAAAGTAGAAGCATAGTGATGCTTTTGGGGTACCCATGGAATACATCTGGGTACCACACTAGATAATCTAACCTTGGGGTTAGTCTCATTCCCACATGTCCCTGAGAAGTCCCAGGATGGCAACAGGCACTCCTCCCATTCGACAGCTACTCTCTTATGGGAGCATTCCTGGACCATACCCTGATATAATCCAGTTAGAGGTTATACCAGCTCAAAAACTCACTCTGTAAGACAGAAAAGAGCATGAATGTACAGGCCACCTACCCATCCACCCTAAAAGTTGGAAACAGAGCAATTCTCAGTGTCAGCCCTGGGTTTTACCTGACAGCTATTTACTAAGTTGTCAGGTATTTCACAGTGGAAATTAGGCCACTTAATGAAAATGCTGTGTTGTCCAGACATGCTTAATAACAGCGTATTTGCCCACTGTATTGACAATAAGCCCCTTGATTTATTTACCTGCCTCATTAAATAGGTGTGACCCTTTTTAGGGAGGGGACAGAGGCAAATATTGCCCACCACCATCACCACTCTCACTTTTCTGTTTAGGGAAATTCTTCCTGAGTGGAAAAAGCCAGAGCTGAGCAAACAAGATAAAGGATGCTGAGTGGGCCAGGAGTCAGGGAACTCTGCATCATTGTGCCTTCATCTCCAGCACAATACCATCCCAAGATTTGCACATGGGCTGGAGCTGCAACTGGGCAACCTTCAGGTTAGTATCTTACAATCATTTAGGAAGGAAAAGACCTCCAAGACAATCAAGTTCAACCATTAACCAGCACTGCCAAGCCCACCACTAAACCACGTCCTCAAATCTACATGCATTTGAACACTTTCAGGCATGGTGACTCCCCCACTTCTCTGGGTAGCCTGTTCAAATGCCTGACAACATCTTGGGGAGGAAATTTTTCATAATATCCAATGTAAACTGCCCTGATACAACTTGAAGCCACTTCTTCTTGTACTGTCACTTTTTACTTGGGAGAAGAGATCAACCCCCTGGCTACAACCTTGTTCAGGGAGGTGAAGCTTACAGAAATCTAATCTCCCTCCCCCCCAGAAGTGCTGGTTGCAGCAGCAATAGCATGTTGACCATGTCACATTCCAGAGGATGCTCTTTCCCAGAGTCTTGATATTCCATTACCTTCCACCTTCAAGCTCAGACAGTGATGAAGAACTCATGTCATCACCTATGGTGCAATCATACCAAAGTCCCCGGGATGTCAAAATGATCCTCCAAGCTGGATAGAGCACTATTAAGAGCAGTTAGCACCAAGCATCTAATGTGCACTGTGTTGCCCTCAGAATGCAATCCAGTTTCATCTCTGCTGTCTCTTCTGCTCCTAAATAAGGCCTGTTCAGACATTTCAGGGATATTTTTACTGTGATCGCAAATTCCTTTCCTGGCTAGTAGCCCCTTTTGACCTTCTTCATGTAAAGCAGATGTTTCCCTCTCCAGTGCATTAGTTCCAGATACTTCAGGGGCTGAATGTTGGAACCCAGGGGGTTCCTATGATGCCTTTGGCCGACCCAAAACCTGGTCAGGAGGCTTTTCAGCCTTTCCAGAGGTGTCAGGGACCCTGGAATGATACTAAAAATGCCTGTAGCTCTGATTCTAATCCATGGAACAGGATGTCAACTTTGTATGAA
>VXBU01008308.1:53035-77958 GCA_013400315.1 Bombycilla garrulus
GGAAACCTGGACTTTTCTGTACATTGTGGGGTCTCCTGGGGCAAAGGAGATCCCCACAGCTGAATTCATTCATTTTGTCTGTGCTGGCTTTCTGTTGATGTGCATCTCTTGAACCCAGTGATGTTACTCCTTTTTAAAGTGTTCAAACAAGTAAGGTTCATGTGACTCTTACAAAGTTAAATCAGGTTGAACCCCCCAGAGTAAAGTACCAGGATAACTGGAGTTCTGCTCACAGCCTCTCAAAACCTACAGTGAACCTTCATTTGCATACCCTGGTACCTCCTTCCTGTGACTCTGCCATTCCCAGTCTGGGGTACCCAGGAGAGTGCTGTATGAAAGGTGAAAGGTCCAAGAGACCTCTCCAGTCAGCCCCTTTCCATGTATCCTTCATTTCTCCTGTGTCTCATCTCACCATGCAACCCATCATCCTATAAGAAAGAAAGGGACCTGCAGGAACTGAGATTGTTCTTTAATCATTACTTCACTAACTTGTGTTTCATTTCACTCATATGACACCCTAGACCTAATAAACTCCTCTGGAACACGGTGATGCCATGGCCATGCGCACTGAAGGCAAAAATGAGAAGCAAAGTTCATGCTTTCTTGAAACTGTTACAAAATGTCCTGACACTGCTTACATAAGAAAGTAAGAAGTGCTTGTTCATTGTAGTCATCGTTCGTCACCACTGCTTCAGCTCTTGCCAGTTTACAACCCAGGGAGGCCAGATCAGGCAGGTTCAGGAAGTTCATGATGTGAACTTTACCTAAGCAAATACAGGCTGGGATGAATTATTAACAGGAAGCTGTAATATTGAACTGTCCTATGAAGGGAGGGAAGGGACAGAGAGAATAATGAGAGAACATCAGTCTTGTACAAAAACAGCATTTTTTTTGACCTTCACTCTAAGCCTGGGCTCAACCTGTTCTGCTCTTCTCTGATCCAAGCAGAAGCTCTCCTGCAAGGATATAATTTGAGGAGAGACAGAAGGGGTGGGTTTTTTTGAGAGGAGCATTGCAGGGCATCTACTGTCATCAACATATAGCCAGGTTTCCCCTGTGCAAAGAGGCACAAAAAGGAGATTTACAGGTTCTCAAAACTGAATTAGCCATCCAAGTTCATATTTACCAGCTTCTGGTGGGGCTGAATGCCTTCTTCATATTTACCAGCTTCTGGTGGGGCTGAATGCCTTCTTCATTCCTCAAGGGAGCTTTTTCCCTGAGCTGAAGTTCCTGTTAAGGTACAGCCAGGAGGTGCCTGCTGAAGTCAGTTCTGAAAGGCTACTGGCATGAGAGAAATGCTCTCTGCTTGAGCCAAAGCCATCAAGCTGAATATTTTCCCATTGTGTGCATTGTGTCTTTGTTCAGTTAACTCAGAGCCATGGTTGTCTCCCCAGCAGAAGTGTCTATTTATCAATTCAGAACAGCCTGGACACCCCTGGTGAAGTTCTTGCTATGGTCTGGAGACCCCCAAAACTTCCACAAATGTTTATGACAGGTGTTGCAGTCACAGAGCCCTTAGCAAGGCCTCCATGGAGAGAAAATGCATAGTCATGCTTGCTAAGACCCTCTGTTATCTCCTATAACACTACTGCCTACATTCCAGAAGCCCCAAGACTATAGGTTAGCTCACCCAGACCCCAAACTAATTGGCTAGTTCTCCCAATCCTACCTAACCCTATAAAAACCCCTACCTCTGCCCAGTTCGGCAGAAGATGCCATCCCTGGACCCCTTCACGGACTCCCAATGAACGCTTCGTGGAATGCTCTACTCGGCTCTTCTCGTCTCTTCATCCCCTGAGCTAGCAACCGGCTATACCTGGCAGGCTAAGAGCTGGAAATCACTAAGCTGAGTATCACTAAAGAGCTGAACTGCCTGGAGGCCTCAGGCTGAGCTTTCCAGGTTAGCCCTGCAGCTAGGGCATCTACTGGAGATCTCCAGGACAAGAGCCATTCCTGGGACTGGGACCGGGACCTCGCTGTCCGGGCTATCCATGGTGGCAGGGGGTCGTTGCCCCCTGGCACCCCAACCGCATTAGACAGGAGTCTGCTGTAGCTGAAGGAGGTACCTACCCACCCAGCAGAGCAGTTTGGCTCTAAACAGTGCTCAGATGGATGGGACTTTGAGCAACTTGGTCTATTGGAATGTGTCCCTGGCAATAGCAGGGCTTCAGAACTAAATGATCTTGAAGGTCCCTTCCAACTCAGGCCATTCTATGATTAAATTATTCTCTAGTTCTATGATTCTATGGTTCTATGACACGAGAACTCACACATTGACCTACTGTCACCCAAAGCATCCAAAGGTGAGCTTGAGTTGGCTTCAAGGCCTGTGTTCCAGGGCCTGAGAACAGGCAGGCTTTGACTTGGCATCATCTGCAAATTTCCTGATGGTGGATTCAACCCCCTCATCCATGTCATCAATAAAAATATTGAAGAGAACAGGCCCCAGCAAAGATCCCTGAGGAATACCACTGGTTACTGGCCCCAGCTGGATGCAACACAATTCATCACTCTCTGGGCCTGGCCATCCAGCCAGTTCTTAACCCAGAAAAGAGTGCTCCTGTCCAAGCCACAGCTGCCAGCTTTTCCAGGAGTATGCTGTGAGAGTCAGTGTCAAAGGCCTTGCTGAAATCCAGGTACACAACAGCCACAGCCTTTCCTGCATCCAACAGGTGGGTTATCTAGTCATAAAAGGAGGGCAGATTTGTCAAACACGACCTACCCTTCCTAAACCCGTGCTGGCAGGGTCTGATACTCTGGCCATCCTGTAAGTTCTGTGTGATGACACTCAGCACAAAGTGTTCCATTACCTTACCAGGTACTGAGGTGAATGATGGAGAGCAGCTTCGCCAGCTCATCTGCCAGCTCCCTCTTCACCCTGGGATAGATCCCATCCGGTCCCATAGACTTATGAATATCCAAGCAGCTCAGCAGTTCTCTGCCTCCTCCTGGATACAGGGGGAGCATTCTGCTCCCTGATGCCATCTACCAAACCAGGAGGACAGCTGTCCTGAGGACAACCTGTTTCTCTGTTGAAACTTGATGCAAAGAAGGTATTAAGTACCTCTGCCTTTTCCTCATCTTCAATTACTAAATTCCCTCCCACATCTAATAGAGAATGGAGATTGTCCTTGCCCTTCCTTTACCTGTTAATGTATTTACAAAAATATTTTTATTGTCCTTTACAGAAGTGGCCAGATTGAGTTCTAACTGGGCTTTTGCCTATCTATTTTTTTTACTACATGACTTAGCAATTTCCTGACATACCTGACCCTCCTTCCAAAGGTGATGCACCTTTTTTTTTCCTTAGTTCCTTCAAAAGCTCCTTGGCCATTGAGGCCAGTGGTTTTCCTCGACAGCTCATCTTTCGGCACACAGGCACAGTCTGTTCCTGTGCCTTCAAGATTTCTGTTTTGACACACACCCATCCTTCCTGAACTCTTTTGTTTTTAAGGGCTGCTTCCCAAGGTATTCTCCAAATAAATCCCTTGAACAGGCCAAAGTCTACCCTCTATAAGTCCAGTGTGTAAGTTTTATTGATGCCCCCTCCTTGTTTCACCAAATATTGAAAACTATCATCTCATGACTTGATGGTGAAAACTAAAAAGCAATCTAATTACAGGAGGCAAGTGAGAACTCTATACTTTCTTTGCAATGTTTTACCAAAGAGGCATATTTAACCTACTTATCTCCTTATTTCAGACGGAGACTATGAGCTGGTAGCCCTACACCTACTCTAGCATTTGGTGGTGTATGTTTTCAGCTTGGGTACTTGAGTCTGTTTCACCACCCAATTAAGGCAGCTTTCCTTTTGGAATGGAAGGGACCAGCCACAGCTCTTCTCAGATTTAAGAACCTAAGATTTGCAAATATTTTCTATAAAGAAAAGCAAGATCCTGGTGAAAGAATTTTCCAGTGTTTGTCTTAACACTTCTACACATGTGGAGCTGTAGAGATTAGTAAATGGTTTTGATCTTGTTTTACTCAAAGTCTGGGTGATTTAGTCAGAAGAAATAAAATGACAACTGCTTGTGCTGTCTCTTTTTTCCTCCCTCCCTGCCATCATCCATCTGCCTCTGTATCTACCTATCATTTGTGCTGTTCTTGCAGTAACTGAATCCTTTCCCATAAATTCAGTGGCAATGGAGAGGTTCCCAGTGAGTGTCCTAGAGTTTTTGAAAGGACAGATAGGATTAAAATATCTCCTGTGTTCAGGTTCAGAGCTTATTCATTTATTTTGTTCATTTCTTGAATGGTGTTTTTTCTAAAATCAGCCTACAGAGTACATTCATGTTTTACAGATAACATGTATCAATTCTTGGATTCATACAGGTTCCAGGAGGATTTTACCAGAGATCCTAAAGCAAACTCCTTGCTGCTGGTCAGATGATGAAACTGTGTCTGGTGGGAAGTCCCCTACTCTTGTGTTTGAGGACCTCCCACTTCTCTCTTTGATCCTGTTCCCTGGGGAATTTCCACTGCTCTTCGTATTTTCTTCTGGCCTGAATTTCTCAAATTTCAGGTTGGCAAACTAAACCACTTAACAAGAGAAAGAGTTTGCTAGGATTTGTATCATTTTTCACAGAGGTGCCGGGGTAAAAAACACACAATGTTTGAGTATTGGAAACAACAAGGACTGCTGTGTAAGAGGGGTCAGGGCAGGGTCTAGTAAGGAAAGATGAACATCAGCTTGGTTTTCTTTCTCTCACTGAGAAATAGCACTTAAAGGAATCAGTGAGAGGCGATGTGACTCAAAACGCATGTGCGAAGAGTTGCTCCAAACTGGAAATAGAGCTGAGGAGGCTCTGAGATCCCCAAGTCTGACAGAGATGGGCTCTGGCCAGGCTCTGTTGGTAACCAGTGCTTGGCTCTGGAGCTTGGTTTTAGAGTGGGAAACAGTTCTCCCTTAGGGTTGCAAGAAGGGATAGGAACCAACAGAGAGACCTTCTAACAGCTGCCCTCCTCTTCCAGCTAATCTCTCCTCTATTGCCATTCTTTTGGCACTGCAGCTCTTTGCATTTCAGATCTTTCTAAATATGAGCTAAGGGGTGAGAAGGCAGAGGACAACAATGGTGGGAATGGTGTCAGTATTGGGATGCAGTAGGGAGGGAGGAATGTTGAACAGCTAAAGCTCTTTTTCCTTTCTAGCACACAGTGTCTTAGAAGATGCTTTACATCACTGGTAGTTCTGGACTTGACAGGAGCATCCAGACTGAATCAGATATAACCCCTGTCCATCTGGGCTTTTCTTCATGCATGTTCCCAAAATACCAACACACACATCTGACTTGCCTCCAGGGTGCCAGGGATTTGGTATGGACATGCTTTGTTCCTGCTTTTTTCTCTGGGACGTGATGACGGAGGGTCAGTAAGAACATGAAGGACAGGAGGGGTGTAAGAAGAGGAGAAGGGAAGGGAAGGGAAGGGAAGGGAAGGGAAACGAAGAGAAGAGAAGAGAAGAGAAGAGAAGAGAAGAGAAGAGAAGAGAAGAGAAGAGAAGAGAAGAGAAGAGAAGAGAAGAGAAGAGAAGAGAAGAGTGAGTGTTAGAGGAGATGCAAGGAATTCTTTGCAAACAGCAGAATTTTGTGGTTGCAAAAGCAAAATATCTTTGCTTGCATTGGCCTTGAAAACAAAACATGTGTGACTGTTTGTCATTCATTCTTGATTTGGTGTCTAGCAGCAGCTCTGGCTCTGTGAAAAGCTGGGAGCAGTGTTCCTGCTCCTGGTATGTGAAGATGAACTTGTGGTCGAGGGCCAGGCCAAGGAATTTGGCTCCTCTGCCAGGCCCTGAAGCAGCCTGGCTGCCTCAGACACACAGCACAGCAGCAAGCATCCCTGTGACTCAAAATGTTTAACCATCCAGGGGCATCTGGCTCCAAAGGGAGTGAGAAGAGGGAAGGGGCAGCTTGCCCATGCCAGTTTGAAAAATATTGAGTAGTGGATAAAAAAAGCATTTTCCTGGTGAGTTGGACCCTTTAATGATGAGGATTCACAGCATCTTTGGATCAAAATCATAACTAGCATATATTCTGACTTTGGGCATCCTTAAATTTAAAAGGCTCTCTCTCGGCTCTCTTTATGAAGGTCAGAGCCTAAGCTCAGCCAAACACATCAGATACCCAATTCTCTTAGGCTCACCCACCATTTCCTAGAACCCAACCAGGCTTTCCTGGCCATATCCTGGTGCTCCAAAGCGGAAGGGATCTGATAGGGATTCTGACAGATGCTGTATTGTACTTTATATATATATTGATGTGTCATCTTTTGTCATGTGAATGCTTGCAAAGGTCTTGAGACCCTTAGGAATAAAAAGGTTTTGGGGATCAGGCAGTCACACACATTACATGTATCATTTTGCTGAGCAGGGAATGGATTTAAGACCATATTTAAGGGAATTCTAGGCTTAAATGCATTCTGAAGGCACCCCATCTTGTTGGTTTTATGCAGTTCTAACAGCATCTGCTGGGATATTATTCTCTGCATTAGTCGGCCAAAACTTAGGAGATCCCCATGTCTGTAGAGTAATACAGGATGGTACTTTTGGTTTCTGTTTCAATTCCTCAGTCCTTACCCAAGCTGTTACACGAGGGCTGCAAGCTGCAGGCTGCCTACCTTCCTCTCTTGCTAAAGGCACCACTGTTATTTCAGGCGAAGTTTTCCTTCTATACTCTTGTGATTTATTCCGTGTCAGCAGCTGGGTTAATTTTGAAGGGTTTGATCTGCAGAGGGGTGAAAGAACACAGCCACAGAGCCAGGGAGATTTCTGAACATGGCAAGACAAAACGGTCTCTTCTTTCTGCATGTCTTCCTTGGATTTATTGGCTGCATCAGCCAGGCTCCTGGTTCCAGCTGCAAGTTTTTATTATTCCATGAATAATCGTTTGGCTAACAGAGACCTCTCCCTGCAGACAGAGGGAAGGATCATCCCAAATTGATATTCCAGATGGAAGTTTGCTTGGAACAGCTCACAATACCAAAGAGAAAGTAAAGGGGTTTTAACAGAAGCATCTTTTTTCTCCTTGTTGGCCTTTCTCTCCTCTTGGTCTCCCTCTTCCACCACCTTGAAAAAAAAAGAAACCTAAGTGCAGAACTATATAACTGGAAGAAAAGCAGCATAAAGCCAGACTATCAGTTTGCCTAAAGTGCAGTTTCAAATCCAGTGGCTTACAGCATATTTGGGTGAAGATACACAAAGGAAGCACCTACAGCATCCATTTACCCATCCATTCATGGGCTGTTGTGAGTCCTGAAATGGCTGATTGGCTCCTCACTTATTGAGCTGAAGCATCAGAAAAGAGGGTCTGAAAATAGGCCTTTTGTTCCAGTTTCTCACCCGTTAGAAAGGAGTCATCACAAACTGAGCAGTGGGCACAGGAGACAGGAAGGGCACAAGTTACTCTGGCAATCAGGCAATATGGGAGATGAGAACTTTCCTGGATATGGAAACATTACTTGGTCTAGTTTGGCTTTCTCTAAATGCTTGGTTTTACTGATGAGATTAATACCCTTCTCTGTGCGAGGCTAGCATTAATCCAGAGCAGCAGTGCTTCCCTCCACAGGGCATGGCCAGACTTCTGCCAATGTCCTTGGGAGCAGAATATATGTCCAAAGCACAATGCCTGTCAGCCCCAAACAGGCTGCTCTGCTGGCAAAACCACCCAAAACTTCACTTTTCCAAGAGCAGTCTATAATGTTGAGGTCCCCAGTACTCAGTCCTGTTTATGGTTGCTAATATGAACTCCACAGTTAACCTACAGGCCCCAGTTGCCCTCCACAAGGCATCCAGATGTATTCCTATGCTCCACACACTCCACTTTTCCATAGTCACAACTGCATGATTCAGTGCTGCACAGCAGTTTTCATTTCCAAAGCGTTTTGCAAACATGAGCTGACTAAGCCTTGCCAGACCCCAACCCATGCCAATTGTATTGAAAGGGACACTGAGGAGAAGGGCTGCAGCTCAGCCCAGAGGTGCAATTTCATTTTCAATTGTATAAGCATTTGGCGGGAGGTTGAAGGACAAAAAAGTTGTTGTTAAATTGCTGCTGAGATTTGATACTTATTTCATAGCCATGTCTACTTATTCAGGAATGCAACAACATCCTGCGGTGCTAATGACAAGCTCACCTCAGAGGATGGGACTTCTGGGCCCTGAGGGAAGACAGTAAAGGTGATAGTTAATGTCTCTTCAGTGTTAAAATCTGTGACTGCAAGAAAGATGATGTGCTGTTTCTAAAACTGTATGTCATCTTCCTCGTCCCACCTCTGCCCCTAAGTCTGGAGGGAATTGGAGTAGGGGCTGCAGTTTGCACAGATCAAAAACCCCAGCTGCAAAAAATTAAAAAAATAAAAAATAAAAAAAAACCCAAAAAACAAACAAGTTCTGTTCTCTCAGAGCCTTTTCATGCCATAGGTTTCTCCTCTCATATTACACCACCTGGAGCCCCTCTTCATGCTGCAATTGGGGGTGGCACCACATGGACAGATAGGTGATGTACTGGGAACAGCATAACATAGGAAAAGCATCTCCATGACCTGCCTTCACAGTTATTCCATTGAATCACAAAACTATTTGGGTTGGAAGGGACCTTAAAGTTCATCTAATTCCCAGCAGGGACACCTTCCACTAGACCAGAGCTTGGATGGAATCCAAGCTGGCCTTAAACACTTCTCCAAGAAACTTGTGCCAGTGCCTCACCACTTTCACAGGGAAGAATTTCTTTCTAATATCTAATTTAAACCTGCTCTTTGTGAAGTTAAAGCCATTCCCCCTTGCCAGAAGTTCCTCTTCAGCTCTCTTGTAGCGCCTTTAGGTACTGGAAAGGCCTCTAAGGTCTCCCCATAGCCATCTCTTCTCCAGGCTAAACAACTCCAGCTTTCTCAGTCTGACTTCCTGGGAGAGGTGCTCTAGCTCTCTGAATATCTTCATGGCATCCTTTGGACTTGCTCCAGCAAGTCCATGTCCTTCTTATATTAGGGGACCCATAGATGGATGCAGCACTCCAGAGTAGAGGGGGAAAATCATCTCACTCAACCTGCTGGCCATGCTTCTTTTGATGTTGCCCAGGATACAGCTAATTTTAGTCTTCTAACTACTACTAGTGAAATCCCAAGCTGTAATATGCTGAACTTGCATAAAGCTTGTCCCCATGGTTTGGTATAAAAATTTTAGAAAATTAAAAATTTGAATCAGTCCTACGGTGTCTGAGATGGAGATAGGAGAGTTAAATGCTCAAATCCCAGAACAAGAAATTATTGGACTTTAGACTGATTACTTTGCATCTCTGCAAAGATCTGGAATTCTCCAAGACTTGGAAAACTTGTATATTGACATCTGTTTTACTAGGAAACAGGCACCCAGATGCCCACAAACCTCTTTGAAACCCTTTGCTTTTGATGCTAAACTTTATCACTTTCAACACATTTTGAAGGAAAACTGAAGTGAAAAGTGTCACTGAAGTCACTTCCTGTTGAATGCATGAGCCTTCTTCTACTCACCATCCCAGACATCGCACATCAGCATCAAGAAGTGCTGAGCTACCGGTGCTTTGAGCATGGGAATCCAAATGGTCAGGATGCCATCACAGCCTTCATTTCTCTCCTGCATCTGTTGGGGCAGCTCAGTTTTAGCATCTATGAACTGCAGCTCAGGAAAACGCAAGTGTCTGTTTAAAACATGGTCACAATATGTCATTCCATTTGGAAGTAAAACTCAGTTTTATCAGAGAAGACTTGGCCTGGGGAAGAGCTAGTCTAAGCAAACCACAGTTTGGTCTGTGCCATCTTGTGGTCCAAGCCAAAAAAAGCATCTGTATCTTAGCTTTGCAGGACATGGCTCAGAAGCACAAGTCACTTGAAGCTATAAGCAGAAAAGAACTCAAGAAAATCACCAGAAAAGGAAGTCAAATGTTGGCATCTCCCAGGTCTGACCGTGGTTTTACTGATCGTTATGTCCTGTAGAGTAGCATTGCCATTTTGATAAATGTCATTGATTTTCCTAAATGGAGACTCCAAGCAATGTACCTTTGAGAACAGTCTATCAGTTTCTCTCATAACTGTGTTTCCATTTATGTATTGACTGTTACTGTAAGAGGCTGTGAGTCAAGAGTGAAAGTGCCTTAGAAGAAATGCTCTGCTGTAGTCAGTCCCATATTTGCAACCTTCATGAGTGAAATTTTATTGCTTTAATGACACAGAGGGAAGACTTAAATGATCATGGTAGATCCTTTCAGCTCTGGGATCTCCAAACCGTTGGAACTTTGGCTATGGTTGATTAAGAAAAAATATTAGCTACAGATGATTTTATCATTTGTTGTCTTATTTCAGCCCCGATTACACCCAGGGTAGGAATATTTTAGCTGTTAAAGAGGGAAGGCAATTTGCAATCAGTAGAAACATTGGCATTAACAGTTCACAAAAGAGAACTAACTCTAATTGCAGAAAGATCACAACTGATCTATATTTGCAACTCTTGCTTTTGATGTACTTCTCTTGAGAAACACCTGTTGCACATCGATTTTTCTACACTGAATGTGATGAAGGATGGACATAGATGCTCTGCTTGTCACATTTCAACTCCTTCCTCCATACAGTGCTTTCAGGTGTGCTTCAGTTGTTCAGAAATGCCATCAGGGATCACTGGTCTTTGTGGTTTGCTGTGCACATTGGACTCTACAGTCTGGGATCCCAAGGAGTATCTGTCTGTGGGGATACCAGTTGGGGCTAGCAGGAAATTCCCAGTGAAATTCTTTGGGAATTAATAAAATCATAGAGTGGTTAGACTCGGAAACAGATCTTGAAGACCACCTAGTTCCAACCCCCCTACCATGAGCAGGAACACCTTTCACTAGCACAGGTTGCTCAGAGCCCTATCCAGCCTGGACTTGAATATTTCCAAGGACGTGTGAATTGCCCTGAACGTGTTCATTTGCACCACACAAAAGGAGTACCAAAGACCACCATTCTGGACACATATCATACAAACCACAAACCATGGCCACAAACCATGCAGTGGTTTAAATGACAAAACTAGAAGTAATGCAATGGTGATTTGGGTTTGGTTCTTTCTGGGAGAATTCTACAATAAACTACTAAAAATTTTTATTGAGTATCCATTTTTAATCAAAACTCATAATGTTTTGGAATGATATCTGAAGAAGGTTAATTTAAGCTGATGACATGATCCTTAGAGGCAGCTGACCTCCCCATTGCTCCTTGGTAAGGCACATAAATGTCTCTGTGGGCACATGAAGGTGCACCACAACCTGAGGAGGTTTTGTCTGCACAGTCAATAGGGGTGCAAAGGGATTCAATTTCCTCTAAAACCCAGCACCTTTGTTTGTTTAACTGGATCTGGACTACACTGATGGTGTTGCTTAGAGGCTGAGCTAGTGCAAACGAAAACAACAACAGCCTTTTGACATGGTATTGGGTGTCCGACACATCGGTGGTGCTGGCTGACAGGATACAAGAGCTGTTCACTCCTGTGCCCTAAGGGAGCCCGGCAGCTGTAGGACAACAGGAAAGCCCAGCCAGCATCTCACATTGCACTGAATGGTTGTACCTGGGCAGCAACTGTGTTTCTGTTCCCTGCTTTGGGATCTCAGATGTACATTTCACATGCAAACACCTAATGCAGACAACATAAATGTAGGTACCTTAATTTCAAACTCGATCCAATTATTTTATAGCCTTTTTGTTCAGTGTTGCCTCAGGATATTTTATTAATATTTTGCCACGTATCTTAAAAAAATAGAGGAAGACAGGCTGTTCCTGTGCTAGGAGATGGATGATTGGTATCTCCATATTTAAGTGATGGATGGCAGTGACCCAAAAATGTCACATCAAATATTACTAAATAAAATGTAACTAATCTGTTTGAGGGAAAAAAAAAAAAAAAAAACAACGAAAAACCCCAAAAAACCCCCCCAAAAAAAATCCTACAACCAAAAAAATCCCTAACAAACAAAACAAATCAAATCAAATCTAATCTAAACAGTTGTATTGTCTGCTAAAGAATTTCACTTCAATGTATCTGAACAGTATATGTAAGCACAGGAAAAGCTAGATTTTTAAGTCAAAACAATCTAAACCTCATTTGTTGAAGGCAAGATATGATGGTGGCATTGATACCCATGCCAACAAGTCCTGCAAAGGATCACAAGACTTTCACATATACCAGACAGGCATAACCAGGTATTACATCCATAACTTGTTGAAGGAAGAGCTTTGCAATTCAATCTGGCTGATGATCCAAACACATGGACACCACATGGCTTCTGAGACGGGCACCTGGACCTCCCTCTCACCCTAGACCAGTGAACCCCACAGCTGAAAAATACATCCACAGCTGCCAAACCAGACACCCTGAAAACACAGATAATTTGGATATCATACTTATTTCTGGTTTCCTTTGCTTGTTTGTCTGTTTGTTTTTCCCAGATGAGTAATATTGCATATGTGAGCAACAAGTATAAGGATTTCTGCAAACGACAGGAAACTCATGCTTGAGAGGATCATCGCAGCAATATTTACTGCAGCCTGCAGCGATCTCTGCCTGGCTGTGGTTTGCTGTTATGCACCAAAACTAGTTGCAGGGAAGGGAAAATATAAATTTTTAATCAATATTGTGTCTGAAATGAGGCCTCAGCTTATGACGGTGAAAGGTGAAAGGTGAAAGGTAAAGGTGAAAGTTGGAAACATAGAGGAGGGAAATAGAAATGAGCAAAAGAACATGCTGGGCCATATGGGAGGAGTTTGACTGGTAAGAAGTTAAAGTAGTTGATGTGGGGTGCATAGTCTAATCACTGGTGGGTTCTTCATGGATTTGCATAGGGTCACCAGCTGGTTACACACTGAAACAGATGGACCACATGATTATCTGGAAAAGGCACAACAGAGTCACTGCTGGATGTGAAAGTCTATAGAAATGCTGAAAAGCAGCAGCGATCATGAATTACTTATTGAAAAAATGAGGAATGCATCAAAGCCCAAGGGAAAGATGGGTCACACTGGAGTTTAAATTTGATCCTGTGAAGTTAAAAGGCAAGTCTTTGAGAGAGACAGAGGAGGTGATGCTTGGGGAGCATTTCAGGCCATTACTGCAGAACGATAAAGAATTTTCAGTGGAGACCAGATGGGAAATATTTAAGGAAGCAATAGGGAACACAGTAGGGAACTTATTGGGAGGCCTAAGCAAACAAGGAGGAGCTGGACAAACATCAAAACAAAGGCATTAGAGGGAAAATACAAACAGAGCCAAGGATTATGGGAGAGTGGAAACAAAAGCACAAAACAAAGCAGAGGAAAATTTCCAAAGGCAAGTAAACCTCTTTAGGTTATAGAGAAGCACCAGGAAAAAAAAAAAGTGTGAAATTGAGATGGAAGAAGATTGTGCTCAATGGGAACAACCGCATGTCTGTGCTAAGAGCACCGAGAGGAATCCTGATGGCCTGGGAGAAAATGTAAGAGAGAAGGTGGAATTATGGAAAGAGCAATTGGCTGAACACTTTTATCAACATCCCTGGAGGGATTTAAAAGATGTGTAGATGCAGCTTTTAGGGATATGGTTTAGCGGTGAGCTTGGCAATGACAGGTTTAGTTGGCCTCCATCACCTTAGAGGTTTTTTCCAACTAAAGGATTCTATGATCTACCTGGATACAATCACCCCAGACCAAGATGAAGAGTTTGGTTTGTAAGACAAAGAAAGGCACCAGTTCTGAGCTGATGACATAGAAAGGACTATACAACAACCCTTCCATCCTTTTAGCAACATGTGTTGCCACAGAACTGTTGGAGATCACCCTACAGCTAAGGAAAAGAGGAAGGTTCAAAACTAATGCATGCTACTGACACCTGTGAAAGTATAAAGACATACATTAAAGTGCAGTGGGGAAAATCCAATGGGAGCAATTGGGGAATTGTTAAAGTAAATTGTATAGGAAGCAAGTGGTGAAAAACACTGAAGTGTGGGAAAGGATTAGATTAAATATCCATGCTCTGACTATGAGTACAAAAAGAGTAAGGATGGTAATTAAAGGTGCTTTTGACTATCTTTATTTTGAGAGATGCACCATGGAAAGTCAGAAAATTGGACATTTTCTAGCTAAAAGCAGGATAACTACAGTTGCTCTGTGCAGCAGTAAGAGTAGGTAGGAAGTTAAGTAATGGCCTCAAGTCAGAAGGCTGCTAACGTTTCCTCATCTTCCCACATTGTGTAGTAAGAACCCAAACTGAGATGAATCTCATGACAATGGGTGTTATACCATTAAGATCCTTATCTTATGCAAATGACACGCAGCAATTACACAAGCTTGCAATAATCGCTGAAGTGAGGGCTGCAGGAGTAAAGATGGCAATTGGAGAGAGAAAAATGCAGGAAGAGAACTAAAAGATTAATTTGTATTTCTCAAGCAGCACATGCATACCTGAGATCTTCCTCCAGAAGAGGTTTTTAAAGGCATATTCGTTGGGTAACACTGCTATGCAGAAAATCACAGGCTCAGAGACTAACGTGCCTTCACGGAGATGTGTAAGTCTGAGATACCTGTGGCACTGCCCTGGGAGCTGGATCACTGGCCCTCAAAGAAGCATGTATCAAACAGAAGGAACCATGGACATCTTTGGGCAAAAGCAGATGAAGAGAGGAGCATTTTAAGATTAATACAGAAAAAAAGGGAGAGGACTCAGGTCAAAAGAAGAGAAGAACCGAGGAGAAAACTGGAACAGTTTTAAGAAACTCTGGTCTCAGCTAACCACTCATTCATCCAAATAATGCTTAAAAATTTAACCATTTGGACAATAGAGTCCAGTAACCTCACCAAAGCACTCAGGGGGAGAAGGTTATAGGCAGACCCAGCAGAAAATCATTGTATTATTCAGGGGAAAAGATAATCTGTCAAGAGACCTGGCTTTGCTGGCAATTACAGCCTCATCACAGCTGGCACAGGTAAATGCGGTTTTAGATTAGCAGGAAAAAATAATCACAAACTCCAACAGCACAGCAAAGTGGCACTTCAGGTGTCATTTACAGTGCTGTTTTCTGGAAATGTGTCTCCCAGTAAAACAGAGGTGCCTTATATTCCTTGGCTTTTATCTTGAGATAACTCAGACATTTCCATTACTGCCAGAAGGAAAATGCAGCTTTTCTCTCCCATGGAGTCCACTCTTTGCTATGTAGCTCCCTGGAACACTCTGAGTCATCGGTATGCTTCGGAGGAAACCAGGGGGCTTAGGGTTTGGAATTTGGGATTTGATATTTGAGTAGAGAGTGATTCCCTGGGGAGCTTTGCTGCAGGCAGGAGGGCAGAGAAAGAGTAAAAGGAAGTGAAGGATGGAGTTGAAACTGACTAGATGGGTAGGGTTTTGCCCACAGATATGAAATATGGTAATCCTCCAAAAACCAGCAAAACCCTCTGGACCATTATATCTATGCCTTGCTAGCTTAATCCCACAAGTTGAGACAGAAAACCTCATATTTCCATGTATAAAACCTTTCTGCCCGATCATGTCCAACTATGTGTACCTGTGTCTTGTGTTACAGAGGCAGCTTTCATCCTTCCATTGCCAGTGTTTACATCCCCATACATTTAGGCAGAGCAACCGTGTCTTCATTCAGCTTCTGTTTGGCAAGAAAAGTCAAGCAAGACTCACACCTTCAACCTACATGTTTACCTCTTGAGGGGGAGTGGATGAATAAAAGAAAGGCAACACACTGAGCTCAGTACTCAGGAGGGAAAACAAGAGGACCATTGTTTGCTGCACTCTGAAATCAGCTTCTCATTCCTGGACTTCCTCAGGTCACACTTGTCAAGGTTGTTGCTAAGTCATGATGATGTCAGGGGCTTCAGCAAGCCCTTTCCCTCTCTGCATCCTCTTCCCATCCAAAGATGTGTGTGCCTGTTCCTACTCTTCATAGAAGGCACCTTCACTTATTAATCTAGCTATTTTGTCAGTGGAGGCTTCCACTGCTCTTATCTCTTGCAACAGAAATAAAGTCTACGTGTTGATGAGGGACTGCAAGGCTGGAGACAAGCTCTGGTAGCACCTAATGCCACCCCACATATCCTTCTGTGAGGAAGACTAGCTTCTGAATTTATCATTAAATCTTGGGCTTTCTCTGAAGCTCATTCTTTGTAATACCATAGAATCACAGACTGGGGTGGCTTGGAAGGCACCTTTGAGATCATCTTGCTTCAACCCCCCTGCCATGTGGGGACACCGTCCACTGCACCAGGTGGCTCCAGTCCCCATGGCATCTTGGCCTTAAACACTTTCAGGGGATGGGGAATCCACATCTTCTCTGGGCAGCCTGTGTCAGTGCCTCACTACCCCCATCGTAACGAGTTTCTTATATAACGAATATCTAATCTAAACCCATCCTCGTTCAGTTTAAGGATGATGTAAATCTTCTAAACATTGCTGGTAACTGTCTGCTTGTTTCATTACAACCCCATCCTTGGGTTCATAAGGTTTCTGGTATTGATGAGCATACCATTTTGGAGCATGAACAAACAGACAATGGATCAATGTTCGCTGGGACAAACTTGCTGAGATGAAATATTGGCTTCATTTGTTAAACTTTAATGATTGACCTGCCTGGCAAAGCCAAAAATGCAATAACTCCCATTTCTCTAGGCAAGTTCAGCTATTGGATAATTACACTTTAAGCCCAATGAACATTGTTTCTTTAAAAGCATTTCCTTCCCACTCATTTAAAAGTACCTGTAATTAAACCTCAGAGGAACACATCACAGATTTAAGGTCTGAGGTTTGAATTACTGTTTCCCGCAGCAGCTTCTTCCCCCATGGAGATGCCAGCTCATGAAGGCAGCATTTGTACGTCCTTTGGGGAACTGGGCAATGAGAGGAGACCTCAGCCTAAACAGTGTATCTATTAAAGCAGGAAAAGATGCATATGTCATCTTGTCTGAGATACATAACATGCTTTGTTACTATGGCAATGGACATTATAGGTAGGTTCAAGAGAGGGGAAGAGTGACATATTAGCAGACAGACAAGGGGGATGACTGTGCTGTGCCCTCTCAGAGTATTTTCATTAAGATTACAAGAAGCAGGATCCCGATATTAGACAGTAGGTGTTTGCATTCTTGTCTTAATCTAACTTTAAAAGTATCAGCAACAAGGGCATCCCTTACTTCCCTCAGCAGGTAATTCTACCAGATGAAAGATTTTCACAGTATCTGGCCTCCTGTTGTCTTTATTTCCCACTCTATAGTGCTTAATCTTCTCAATTGACAAGCTGAAGTGTGCCAAATCAATATTTTCTTTTGAAATTTGGCTGTTCAAAGGCTAACTTCAGTGAGTAATGATTTTGTGCTTTGGGCTAAAAACTTGCTTCGAAGGCTTCAGTGCATAGGTGAATTTTTCCTTTTAAATTAAAAGAAAAAACCCTCATAATCATTTTAGCTGAGACTAGAGAAAAATAGGAGTATAGAAAAAAATGCTGCCTTTTATTGGGACTGGAGTTATTTTGGTCCTTTAGCCTGGTTTGTGAACAAAATTATGCCTATGCCATGTTCAAATTGCCTAAGCACTTAAACATGAACACATTTAAGCATGTGGGCCATTATCACCCACTTTCAGAAAATGGTCTTTGCCACACTCTGGGGATAGGAAGTTCCTACAAGTTTCATTAATATCATCAACCAGGGAAAAGGAGAATTCAAGGCAAATTAAAGGGGAATTAAATGCAAATTAATCTATCTTCATGGGTTCCTTAAAGGAAAGGCAATTTCTTATTCATCCTGCAAGGTAGCAGCCAACTAATCAGCCAGAAAATACCTACTGGTCCATCAGCCAGTACTCAGGGCCCTACAAGCCTGGCTGTGGGTTGCCCTTTCCTGACCAAAACTGTAGGGGAGAACTGCAGGATGCAAATGTTCATGGGACCAGAAAACCAGGTTTCATTGCTCATGTAACAACATAAGTATGTCAACAGCAACCACTCCAACAGCAGCACTTAAAAAATAAAATAATCTAAATCTCATCTATTGTTTCCTTTTTTTCCACAATACATGTTGCTGCAGGGCTTGTTTCAGCAATGTACCCACACATTTAACAAAGGCCATGGGTGTTTAATGAAGCCCATGATCCTCTATAGATGTTAAGTCAATGGAGCTTTAACAATTTCAACACATTATATGAGTTTAGGAGCTTTCTGGAATGAAAGGGGGACTTTGGAGTCTTGAAGCAAAGAACTCCAAAGGTCTCTTCCAGTCTAAAGTTTTCTTCAAGCTTGGGTCTTAAGATCTGTGCCTGTAGTCTGTATGCACAGTACTCAGCTCTTACCCTATTCCCCCTTGGTTCTACACTTTGTCACGGTAAATTAGCCCTATTCTACAGACCAGAATTCTAGGGAATTTTCAGGCCTCTGTTTTTTCTGGATAAAGGACCTCAACCCATTCAGTAATATCATCTTTGGGGATGAGATGTCAAAAACCTCTTGCAGCACCAAGTAGGGTGCAAATTCCCTGAATGTACCACTCAGACTCTTTCAGTGTAGATTAGTGAATTAAATATGGGCCAGGCAGTCTACCTCTGACTTCAAAGATTTCTACCTTCTCAAAGGGAATATGATTCTATCCATTTTATATGGGAAATAGAGACAAAGAAACCTCAGAGTATTTAGGATCTAAAGACATGGAACTGAGAGAAAATTCCAACAGGTTGTTAGAAAGATGCAAACCCTCCTTCAATTTACATTTACAGGTTGATTTCTTGACACCAAAAAAGCAGTTACAAAATAACTGAGAAGAAAAACAAATATAAAAACCCTTGGGCTTTCTTTCCTTCTTTTTGTGACCTTATGAACCCTCATGATTCCAGGTAGCTTTTGACATAGATGAGGATGTGACCTTTCAGTAGCAGAATGAACTCAATCTACCAGTACCATTACAGAAACAGGTCTTGAAAGCACAATGGAGTTTTTCCACTTGTTGGCTCCACAGCTTAACCATGGATCATAGTAGAAAAAATTCAGGATACATTGATTCGAGCTAAGCAAATGTAAATATTTATTGATTGAAGAGCTAAATATTGACTTCATGTCAAAGTGGAGTAAATATCTGCAATAAGAGTCTCAAAATTTATAAAAAAGAAACAAAAATCCCAGTGAGCAGCTTCCTAAGAAACAACCACCCACTTCCAGGAGTAGCTAATACAAGCAGATGGACAAAACCCACACTTCTCTTGGGTGGGCTATTTAGGCTCCACAATACCTGAAAAGAAGATGTTTGGCCCCAGTGTGGGAATAAAACTATCATCAGTGCCCAACCCTCCTCCACTGTCCATGGAGAGAGAAATCTAGTACAAGGACATGCAGTGACAGGACAAGAGGGAATGGTTTTAATCTGAAAGAGGGTAGGTTTGGAATAGATGTTAGGAAGAAATTCTTTACTATGGTGAGGAACTGGAACTGTTTGCCCAGAGAAGCTGTGACTGTTCCATGCCTGAAAGTGTTCAAAGAGGGCGAGAGGGAGAGGGAGAGGGAGAAGGGAGAGGGAGAGGGAGAAGGGAGGAAGGAAGACAGAGAGGGCTGGTCTGCCTTTCTGATGCTGAATTTTAATCAGAATGCATAAAAGAAGGTCTCCTCAGCTCAAAAGAGTTGAAATCCATAGACCCCACTAGCCAAAACAGTGTCAAACCCACTAGGCTATGGAGCAACTGGGGTGAGGGGGCAGCAAGGGACAGGGGATAAAGAGTGAAAAAGAGGGTCTCTTCTGTACCTAGTGATCAAATTGAGTCACCAGGCACTAATGGGAGAAAAATTCATGAGGCCAGGCAGGAAGAATGAGTAAAAGGAGCCTTGACCCTTGCCAACAACCATGGAGCTTCCACCAAGAGGAGCTGGCTTCTGCCTCTTTTCCCACATATGTGTATTTTTCTACTGGCTTTTGATCGATATAGATATAATCAATATGGTGAGCAGAGACGTGACTATTTTCCATACCAGTTCATTGGTCAATACAGACCAAGCAAGTTTACTGTAGTTAATTACTGATGAGAGGCTCAGATCCACAGGACGTGATCCAGTGGCTAAGGAGGAGGATGGACCTACAGAAAAACCTGTATTTTTGACCAAGGCTGTATACACTAGAGTGCAATGTGTATCCGAGATTGCCACTCTCCTCTGAATGAAATAAAAACCACAGCTGCAAGTGGTTGTTTGTTTAAAACTTACTTGTTACAGGAGTTAAAAAAATATTTGCTTCTAATTCCAAGTTACTACAGGACTCCTACAAGGATGGGAAACATTCCCAGAGCAGACAGGTAGACCTCCCTATCTCATATTTTCCCACTGGGAACTGATGATATTGTTTGCTGCTGTTGTCAGTGTTTAAACTTCTTGCAATAACTGAACTCTTTCACAAGTAATCCTGCTGGCTGCTGCTGAGGGTCCTTCCTTCTGAGAAATCGTATCAATTACAATCGAGCTTGGACAGCTTCCTAAGCCATTTCTTCCATCTCCACCACAAAGGAGAGAGTTCATGAGCAATCCCTTGCACAGCGGCAAGGGAAGGCTTCCTCCTCTGAAGGAGTACTCTCATGTGGGGAAGAAGATCAGAGTTGGGGATTGCCAGCCACTGATCTGGCCCTGAGGCTTTTCCCAACAGTTTGGTGCATGAAAAACCTCCTTTCCTGGGATTGCATAATTAGAGGAAGGGAAATGAGATCTCCAGGATGGACTAAGAGATCATGGGGCAAAATTCCAACTCTAGCTTCTTACTAATCCAGTTTATGTCATCCTCATTCTCACTTTAACTTCTTTTCCCTGACACGTCTATTAGGATTCATTCAGGAGAAAGTCAGAGTGACTCAGACATCTTTCCTTTAGCTTAAATAGTCTCCGGATTTTAACAAGTCCAACCAGCCATGATGTTATCAGACACTGAGAAACACAAAACAGTTGAGAAACCCTGAGCTGGTGTCTTCTGGGAACAGAAGATCTGAGAAAAGCTCAGCATGGTCCTGGAAGAACCTAACTGGGAGAAGATGTCCTATGGTTCTCTGACAGGGTCTCTGCACCAGCAGTACAGGCAGGCTATTTGGAGAGAGAATACTGAATGTCCATTTCCATCTTTCACCCTTCCCTGGTTTCCCAGGCAGTGAACTGTTTGAGACAGATGGGGAAATTTGTCGAAACACAGTAGGGCTGGTTTTGTGTGGGAAGGTTCAGTCCACGGAACGACATAATTCTGGGGAAACCCTGTCTTGTCTTTACAAAAATATGCTCTCATGTGGCAAAGAAATAAAAATAGTGATGGTGGGAAACATGACCTTAAGGCTAAAAGTTCTCTAAAAATGGTTTTATCATAATAGTTAACTCTTTGGTCTGCTGGAGGGTACTGGAGAGCCACAAAGATGCTCAGAGGGCTGGAGCACTTCTGCTGTGGAGACAGACTGAGGGATCTGGGCTTGCTCAACATGAAGAAGAGAAGACCCCAAGGAGACCTTAGAGCACCTTCCAGTGCCTAAAGAGGCTACAATAGAATTGGAGAGGGACTTTTGACAAGGATTTGTAGTAACAGGACAAGGGGGAATGGCTTCAAACTGTCTGAGAAGGGAGAGGTTTAGACTGGAATTTAGGAAGAGATTGTTGTGAGGGTGGTGAGACACTGGTACCGTTGTTGTTTGAAGTAGCTAAGAATCAGATGGATGCATAATATTAGCATCACATCAGGGCTAATCCCTATCCCCAGATCACCCAGAACTGCCAGTCCTCTCCTTGTCATGACTTTGGTCAACTACATCAAACTGGGTAATTTATATAAATATATGTAAGTGTGTACATACGTTTAATATACCTACACATGTATAATATATAGATATTATATATTAGCTGGATCTTAGCCAAAGGATTTAATTCCCAATTTCTTCATCTTTGAACTGGTATTTTGCTTTACTGAGGCCAGCTGTGACATGGCAAAGGCCTAGAATGAGGCATGGACAAAAATGAACAAAATGAAAAATTAAACAAAAGTTTCCAGCTTAACAACTTCCCCTACTCAGAGCAATAAAAACTGAACAGTGTAAAGACCCTACTGAGTGGTTCCTTAGTAGTGACTCTTCATGTCTGGAGATATCACCATGACATTTACTGGGAAAATCACAACCCAGAGTAGGGAGTTTTCCCATAGTTTTCCCCAAAAAACATTTGCCTCAGCTGAGTACTGAGCACACATTTCCTCTCCCTGGCTCCCTGGGGCTACCCCTTGGCAGAGTTGTCAAAGTCTGATGGTGATTCCTGAAAAGCAGCTCCTGAGACAGAGGCAGAGTGACCACATATCCTAGATAAGCCACACTCAGAAATGCGGAGGGTGGAGAGGAACAAGTGTGACATCTTCCTGACGCCCCCCAGTACCTCCTGCTTCAAGCCTCAGCCCCTCTGACCAGAGCTATGTTTGCTGGGCAAGGAGGTCACCCAGCACATCTTCATGCTGTGATGCTCTTGGGGAAAGCAGCTGAGCAGAACAAAAATGAACCAAACCCTTTCCCCCATTTTTTACATCACAAAGAGAAGCTAAATACAAATCTCAGCATCAGGCTTGCTTGAAGGTTGTGGTCTGAGCAAACTCTAATCATTGATATGGGGCAAGTGGGGTATTTCAGTGCTACTAAAAGTAAACAACAGGAAACCTGATTGTATTTTCTTAACTTACACATTTTAGGAAACAAGTAACCATGCATCTTGAGACCTGGCACAGGCCAGCAATACACAAGGGGTGCAAGATGCTGAATATGAGAAGCTGCAGCCAGCCACAGGATATGTCCTCTGTGACTCATGGACCCTTGCAGTCCCTTTTGCCTTTTCCAGTGTCATGGCACCACAACACGAGGCACTCGATACCCTGAGATACCCTTAGTTGGTTTGAGACTGGTGCTAAAATGACAAGGTTGTCAGTTCAATCCCTGCATCAGCAATTCACCTTAGAGCTGGACTTGATGATCCTTGTGAGCTCCTTCCAACTCAGAATATTCTGTGGATCTGTGACTTCTGATTATCTTTCCAGTACCACCATCACGACTAAAGCCACCACAGGGCTGCTACATCTAATAGCCAAGAAATTCTGATGCAGGGCTCATTCACAGCCCCAGGCACTGCCTGTCCTCCAGTGGTGGGGTTCAGGCTCTCTGTTCCCCACACTGTGGGTTAGTATCTGGTTTTATTTGGGTTTTTGTTTTCTTTATTCTATTCCAAGGGTTGCACATACAACTTGTAAGCCCCAGTCTCCTGCCTTATGGCACTGCTCAAACGTTGGTGCTGCCCCGTCCTACCTGCACCCTGGGGTGCCAGAGCTGACCCTGGCACTAAACTCCTGGAAAACTGAATGAAGGCAGTGTTCAGGAAAAGAACTCACGTCTGCAAATACAGCCCTGCAGAGGTCAGGGCTGGAAACAAGGTTGTGCTCAAAGAGCAACTGCGGTGTGATCCCCAAGAAAGAAAAGAAAACGACCAGGAATTCTAGCCGAGGGGATGCAAAACAGCAGGAAGGGGGACTGTGTGTGTGTGCAAAGTCGGCACGACACCTCCCCCCGCCTCTTCCCCTGTTAAGGGGGGTTCTGCCACCTCAGAAGTGGCACTGTCTAGCGCAAGTCCCGCCTCCTTCCTCCTCTTCCTCCTCCTCCTCCTTCTCCTCCTCCTCCTCCTCCTCCCAGATGTTCCCTTGTGTGCAGCCATCTGTTGAGTTTCCTCCTCCCTCCTCCTGCGGGGAAAGGGGCAGCCAGCTTGCCCGGCCAGCTGCACGCCTTGGACGGGGAGGAGGAGGGAGAAGGAGGGGAGAAGGGGACAGCCTGCCCCAAGCCCCGCTGCTGCCGGCTCCCGGCGGCGCCCGCTCCCGCCGTGGGAACCGGCCCGGGCTCGGACCCGACCCCGGCCCCGGTGAGTCCTTCCCTGTGCCCCCATCCCCTCCTTGACCCCCGCACCCTCTCCCTGACCCCCACCCCTTCCTTGTGCCCTCCATCCCCTCCCTGGCCCCTGCATGCCTTCTCTGCACCCCCTTCCAAACTTGCCCGGGTGAGCAGAACCGTGGGGCTCATTTTTGGGGAGGAGGGAAGCTGTACCGCGATGGGCTGAGCCCTCCTGCTTGGGGATGCGCGAGGCCAACCCTAGGGGTCCCTGCTGCGGAGCCCTCCCCAGCCTCAGAGTACGGAAACTTTGTTGGTGTGATGAGTTTTTCCTCCCGAAGGGATTCAGCGGCCGGGGGTGCGTTGTAGGGGGAAGGACAGACGTCTCCGGTGGAGGTTAAACTACTTTTTTCCCCACCTCCGTTTTTTCCAAAGGGGGGACTTTGAGATGGGGTGGGCGCGAACGAGCCCGCAGCCCGGCTCCCCTCCCGGGATGAAGCGTTTCTATCTGGAATCCCTTCTCTTCTCCTTCCCCCAGTGGAACGGTGGTTTGTAGAGGTCTCGGGATCGCCACGGCTGCAGAGTAATCCGAGCAGCAACTGGAGGCTCCGCACCGCCTCCCATGCCCGGCTTCGGGGCTTTGATTTCACACAGGGCTCCGTCTCCCCTCCTGTCTCCCGTCCTCTCCTCCCGCCTCCTCTTCTCCCTCCTCTCCGGGCCCTCCCCTCAACTCTCGGGAGCTAAGAGAAGCTTTTTGGTGGGTTTCTGGTGCTGGGAGGCTCGCTGGGTTTTGCAGCTTACTCAAGGTAAGGAGAGAAAGGAGAAGAAAAGGAAGGCTTAGAGGGGTCGGCTGGATGGGGTGAAAAAGCTGGAAGGGGCAGAAGGGGGGGTCCTTTCCCCCGGATTGCATTGATAAAGGCATGGCAAAAAGAAATTCCTGCCTGGGAATTTCCCATCTGTAAGTGGATTAAGCTGACGGGAAGGTGTGTTTGGGAAGGGGGGGAGAGGAAGCCGAGCTAGATTTATTCATTCTCTCATTGAAGAAAAAAAAAAAAAA
>VXBU01008308.1:77970-105149 GCA_013400315.1 Bombycilla garrulus
AAGCTGCTGGGTGTGACTTCTGAAGCAGGGGTGTCAGAAAGCCCAGGGTTCCCCTAATAGGGCACACACCCTGTAAACTTTTAAGCAGCTCCCAGGAAACTTGTTATTAACACGGCAGTCATTAAAAGGCGCAGCCCACGGCAGATTTAGGCAGATTTATTAGCTCAGTAAACCACAACACGTGCCAAGCTCTCTGGAAACAAAAGGGTCTGTCAACTTTACTCCTCTTGCTTGGGATGTGGGAAGGCTGGGAGGAGAGCGGCGGGAATGGAACCGGTGGCTTTTGTCGCGGGGAAGTGGCGTCGCCTCCGTTAACCGGCACTCGCCAGCACGGCTCGTGAATGCGATTCCGTGGCAGCGAAGACACGGGAGCACGACGGTGAGGAAAGCACAGCGAACCCTGCTGAGCTCACGGTGCTCGTCGCGGCAGCGGGACGAGCAGCCGCCGCTCTCCCGAACGGAAAGCTTTCCCCGTGCGCCTGCCATGATAAATCAGCTGCCGTTCGCCTGAATAACAGCATTCACTGAAGTTACAGTAGGAAACTTGTCTGGGTGGACACTGTGCCATTGCTCTGCAGAGAGCAGCCGGTGCCGATCGCTGGCGTTGCGCTGAAACATCGCATTGGTTGCCGCTCCAAAGCTCGGCTGACTGCACCGGGCGATTGCAGCCGTCAGGAGCAGGGTGAGCACCGGGAGAAGAGACGCCGGGGAAAGGCAGGGTTGGACCATCTCGCCGATCTCTTTGGACCTTAAAAGCACGTTGGATGTGTTTAGATCCTGAAAAGACCGGAGGAAGCTGGCACGTCCATGGGAGGATTTGCAGGCTAAACTTGGTTGTGGGCTCGCTGTCGGCAGCCAGGCGCTCACAGGCAAAGCGGGTCAGTGTGTGCCACCGCCCTGGTACGGGGCATGGCCCTCGTCCCATCGTGACCCCAGGGAGCCAGTCTCAGCCCCGGTCCTGGAGAGGGCGTGGGAGGTGCCTGCTCACACGCGGGTTATAAGCGGCCCGACGAGGAGCCGCCACTTCCCTGCTCCGGAGGCGGCGGATGCACAGGGTGAGCGGTGTGTGGCACCGGGGCAGGCAGGAGGCTGGGTAGCAGCACTCAGACGGATTTTCCCTTGCGGCATCCTGGAGCAGGGCAGACGTTGCTGATTTGTGAATGAATTTGAGCAGCTGCTGTCAGAGGCAGTGGGGAGCAATAACAAAATGCCTGGAGGAAACGAGGACATGACAGACATCCCAGGGGACATTAATTTCTGAAGACAAGCTGGACTGGCAGGAAAGGCTGCAGGGTCGGGATGAGGGTCTCCTGCACCCCTGTTATTTACAGCTAAGTGCAAGGAATAGGCCGTTGAATAGCATTGAATGGGTGAGAGGAAATTGGGAGAAAAGGGGAAAAGCATGCTGAAGTTTTCACCGTTTTTGTGGATTTTTTTAATATAGGGAAAAGCATCCTGTGCTTCCCCAGCCACACAGTGAGCAGCAGTGTGTGTCACTCCTGTGCAAGACCAAGCTGGGTATAAAAGGTGAGCTACTGTCTTCTGGAGGTTTAGAGTTTTCCCTCCATCCCTAACTGCCTTTTTTTTAATCCTCTTTCAATCTCTCCTCCTTCCTCCTCCTCCTTCTCCTCTTTTGTTAGCTGGTTGGTGGGGAGAAGCAGAGTCTGGAGGGTGGGGTGAGACAAGGCATCCTTGTCCAGCAGCCCTCCTGACCCTTGGCACCCCGGCCTCTGCACGGTAGCCACAGAGCTGGCCGCCTTGGCAGGCTATCAAAAGAAACTTTCGAACACGGAGATGTTGAGAGCTGGGAAGAGATAAAGGCTGGCTTGAGCAAGCTGTTTCTTGTCTTAAAACTTGGCACCTGGACCTATTGAGGCAAATGTACGAATGGCTCAGCCATTCATTACAAGGAAATCTTTACATTTTAATTTTTATTGCAACTTCTGTAAATTTTTTGGTATTTTTTTTTCCAATTTCCTGGGAGTTTCTATCATATTCATGGCATGCAGCAGGGGGGAAGTAAATGTGTGCTCTGGGAATTGCCCCAGCCTTCATGTCTGCTTGCAGACACAGCAAGAGATTAAACTATCCTGGCTGCCTTAGCATGGGACATTCCTGAGTTGCATTAACCAGGCTGGAAATCTCCTGTCAGAGCAGCAGCAAACTGGAAAAAAGCACTAGAGCAGCAGCAAACTGGAAAAAAGCACTTTATCTTCACCATAGCAGACAGACAGCCATGTGCTGCATGTAATGTCTGAGTGCCAGCATCTGCAGGGTTTCTTTTCCTTCCCCTTTCCCCCTTCCTCATTCTTTTTTGTAGTCAGTGTCTCTGTGATGGTGATTCCTCTCCCTTCCCCTGATTCTTGCCAGCAGCTCAAACCCAGGGGTGGGGAGAGAAATCACAGAATGGTTTGGGTTGGACCTTAAAGATCATCCAATTTCAACACCCTGGCTATGGGCAGGGACACTTTCCACTAGAACAGCTTATTCAAAGCCCCATCCAACTGGCCTTGAACACTTTCAGGGCTGGGTGGGGACTATCTTTTTTTTTTTTTTTTTTAACTTCAAATAAGATAATCCTCCTCAGGAAAAATTGAGACTCAAACTCCTATTTTGACTGATGGGTCAAACCAGATATGATTCTTCAACCCTATCATGTCTGAGGTGGCACACCTGTCTCCAAGTGGGGCAGGACATGTCCTTAACCCCAAAAGTGCCTGTTTTCCTCCCATCCTTGAGAACAATAGGTCCATAGCAGTTGGCATGGTGAGGAAAACTTCACAGAGCTGGACTGGGAGATCCTTTCTCCAAAGCGCTTTTGTGCTATTGCAAAAGTTCAGTTTATATCTGTACAGGACCAAAGCATTGCAACTTCTTGCAAGCAATCTCCAATTCAAAGAAGTATAGGATCATAGGGTAACTGAACCTGGCCAGTCTCATCCATCCCTTTCCCTCTCCCCTGGCCTGGCTGCCCATTTTGCAGAGGGCAAAGCAGGGTTGCTGTCCCCAAAGTGTCCAGGAAGGCATGAGCTGGACATGGTGTCCAAGGACAGTGGTAACATTTGGCTGGACCAGTTACATCAGTGGCAGTGTTGCCTGGGCACTTCTGTGTGGGGTGAGACCCGCAGGCCTTGCGCTCCCTTCCCAGCTAAACTGGTGAGAATTGAACCTGTGGATGGTACCCCCATCCCCACACAGGAGAGAATACCTCTCAGACTTAGTGCTACTCATCCTTAAAGTGTCAGGAGGGAAACTGAGACATTTAAATGGGGACTCAGGGTAGCATTGGTGGTGAGAAATTGGTCCTGCTGGGGAAATGGCTCTCCCAACCCACTTCAGATGATCTTTCTCCAAAATCCTCTACCAGCCAAGAGGGACTGGAGAATCCTGGGTCAAGGAGGAGAGGAAAAGAGCTGAGGAGATACTTCACATCATGGGGGCAATGAAGCATCATCTGCAGTGAGAATAATGGTGGGGATGACACACTACCGATAAACCCGTTATCAGCTCCACCTACCCCCCCTCCCCTCCAGAAATCCCCCCTTCCCAAACCTTGTAGGAGACCCACTAGGTCTAGTAAATAACTTGCATGCTTCATTGGAATGGGGGCAGCTTCTGAAGCCCCAGCTGGTGCTCTACTGAGCAGTTTTTCTGGCATTCATTGTTTGCAGCATCACGATGCAAGAGTTATTGGAGAGGGGGGGGCAAAGAAAGGCCATGAGGGGAATGAGATGGGAGCCTCCAGCTGTGCTGTTTGCAACAATAACAGCCAGGATTGTATTTATTATCTCCTTAGTGGAGGGTCTGCAGCTGCACGCTGAGAGCCACAGACAGCGAAAGGGCCCGGAGATTATTGTGCATGGAAAAAAAAAAACAACCACAAAAATAAATAAAAAACCTACAAAGAATCCCTGGGCCAGCTGGAGCAGTGCCAAGGGGCACCCAACTTAACTCCCAGTCTCTTTGTTTGGCCCTTCCTCACTGAAGTCAGCAACCCTGCACGGCTGTTAGGAGAAGGGAAATTGGCAGCTGCTGCCTTTCAGAGAGCTAAAGCTGCATGGGGTCCTCTTAAAATCCTTCTGCCAGGGCTGAAGGTGTTGCCCAGCCGGGTTGGATTTCTTTTCCCTCTGCTTTCTCATGATTTTTTCCACTGGCTGCACCATGATGAAGGCATGCTGTTAGAGGCAGTACTTGGACCTGATCTGCAGTCACTTCTTTAATGGATTAAATTCTCTTAGAGGTCTTTTCCAACCTTAATGATTCTATGACCTGAGGAGGAGGAGTTGGAAAGTCATTAGAGATACAGGATGATGAGGCTGTGATGAGTTGTTTGCTCTTGGTGAGAAGTATCTCACTAGGACGAGCAGAGGCATCACCCTGGGATGTATCATCTTCTCCTCCCTCCTCTCTTTTGTTTCCTTCCCCCTGCCTAGCTGATCTTCTCTAAGGGAATCCATCCATATCTACCCATGCAGCATGGTCTCTCTGCAGCTCAGGCCAGCTCTCTGGGGTGATTAGAAGCAATCCAGGTCAGGGATATGGGGTACATCCATAGGCATCCATAGGCCTTTCCCTCATTGACCAGAGAGCTGCTGGCGGGTCCTTGCAACCTACATTTTCCTGGCATGAAACATGGTACATGCCATCCCAGGGATGTGCATGGCATGTGGCATTTCCCAGGTGGGCACAGCAATATGGCTGAGCAGCTCTTCTAACAGCTAAAACCAAGAAGTATCCCTCATGGGTAGGTTTCCTCTCCCCATGCTGCGCCTCTTAACCTTCCTCACTGGCATATGGTGTTCATCCTGGAGTGCATTCCTCTGGAATTATATCATGTCTCTGGGAGCTGGAGTGCAGCAAAAAAGTATTGTCATAGCGGGAGCCAGTGCAGGAACTGTCTGGGTTTGGCTGTCAGGTGTGCATCACCAAGGGCTGAGGCTCTAGGAGAAGCTTGCTGGGGTCATTTTCACTTTCAATAATTGACTAGTTAAGAAAGAAGGAGGGTTTAATCCTCTCAAGGTTACTGCTGTGATTTGGGTAAAGCCTGGGTACTCGCAGGCTCCCTTTGTGCCTCACAGTGGGTTCTTGGACACTGGAGATGATGGGGCAGGTAACTTCACCAGGTCTTTCTACAGCAAAATGCACTAGGACTGGCATAAAACTCTATGTAAACCTCTCCTTTGGCTATGAAGCACCATGTTGAAGGGCTGGTCTGTTTCCAAGTTTGTGCCAAAATAGCGGAGACCTCCCATTCTGGGACATGTCGCTATGATAAAAATTCTATTCAGGCTGAGTTTGAGATGGTTAAGAAAATATTTGTGTTCCTGGCAGAGATGAAGTCTCTCTTATACTCAGTGAGTGCTGGGGTAGTGAGGTCTCCTGCTCCTGGAAATGCTCACAGTTAACAAGCTGAGTGGGGAGGACAAGAAATAGGAGCTGTTAGGGGTAAAAGAATTCGGGGTGGTCATGCTGGAAGTGATTTTAGAGCAGGAGAATCCCTTGCAGGCACCTATTTGATTCCACATATCCCAGGCTGCTGGGAACCAGTTGTGGCTGCCAAATCTCCCAGTTTGAGCGGTTCTGCAGCTGCAATAGCCAGGAGGCAATGATGGAGCTGGGATGCTCATATCCTGTCTGCTCCCAGACAAACCTGTGAATCCCTCCTGGTGCTACACCACTCCAACACCTGCCTTCCCCGGCCCCCAGCCACTCAGATGGCCTGGCAAACAATTTCCTTTTGGGAATGCCACCTCTGGGCACAAGCACAGCTTGGTTTGAGGCTGGAGGGCAAAATTGCTTTCAAAAGCCACAGGAGACTAATTCCTCCACCTGGAAATAAACTGCTATTAAGCTGACAGCTTTCTGGGCTGAGCAGAGAAGCAGGAATTTTGTGCAAATCCTGATGCCGCGGTGATTTAATTCCTAATTTTCCCGTGCTGGATGTGGCACCAACATTTTCCCACTCGAGGAAAAATTCCCTGTACTTGGGCTGCTCTTCTCTTGCAAAATGCATCTTTTCAAGGCACAAAACTTTTAGTGTGGCAGAAATTGTATTTCAGCCATGGATGTAAATGAGCTGGAAGTTACTGTATGGGTTGGCAGACCTGCCTGCACATGTTTTCCTTTTCTCAGATCCCAAAATACACCACCCTGCACCTTGATTTCCTCCTCCAGGAGGAATGAGGGATGCCTGAGGAGGAAGATTGTACAAGTGGAATAAGCTACTAGCTGTTTAAGCACTAGGGTGATAAATTACCTCTTGTAAAGAAGATGGGAATGATGACATTTACAGTTGTCACAAAGTTTATTTTAATAGGTCTTTCCATTTCTTTATTAAATAAAGGATTTCCTTTTTGCATTAAAAAGAATAGAGCAGAGATTTTCAGTCAAGCATTTCAATGTCTTTGCCCAAGAAACAAGTAATAGGACAAGAGGACACAGCTTCAAATTGCACTAGGGGATGTTTATATTGCAGATTAGGGAAAATTTCTTCACTGAAAGGGTTGTCAAGCATTAGAACAGGCTGCCCAGGGAAGTGTTTGAGTCACCATCTCTGGAGATTTAAAAGATGTGCAGATGTGGCACTTGGGGACATGGTTCAGTGGTGGGTTTGGCAGTGCTGGGTTAACAGCTGGATTAAATGATATTCCAGGTCTTTCCCAACCTAAATGATTCTATATTTGAAAACAGATCCATAGTGTGGAGCTGTAGGGTTTGGAGATGCTGGGTTCCCTCTAGATCAATCCCACACGTCTTTGCAGCCCATGTGGTGAGTTGAGGGGCTACTTGACTTTGCCTTTGGGGTTGTGAAATTCTTTTGATGTTTTTGATGCTTTATTTAGCTTTGCCTTTGCTAATCTTATCTATCCCATCCCCTATAACATCTAAATAAATCTCCCTAAAGTATGGAGAAAGTGGTTGGATGCTGGAAAGTCATTGCAGTTTTGGCTCAGCAATTTCTGTCCAGAGAGGAAGAAAGCAAATGAAAATCACCAAGATGGAAAAACATGGAATGGTATCTTGTTTTTTGTTCTTTGCCCCTTCTGGCTATCCACAACCTTTATTCCATGGGGCTTAGTGAGATTCAAGTCTTGCAAAGACAGACAAGTCTTGCAGAGCAAGACAAGGTTATTGTCCAGATCAGGAAGTAGCATATTGTCTCTGTTTATGCAGTTTCTCCACTCCTCACTGATTTCCACTTGAATATCAAGCTGTTAACTTTTAACTCTTTGAGTGTGGCCCTCCAGCCAATTCCTTATACACTGAGTCATCCAACCACCAAATCCATGTTTTTCCATAGAGATTAAGATGTTGTGTGGATCAGTGCCAAATGCTTTGCATAAGTCCAGGTAGATAATGTTAGTCGCTCTGCCCTCATCCACCAGCACTGTAACTGTGTCATAGAAAGCTGTGAAATTTGTCCAGCGGAATGCGCCCTTAGTGATGTCATGTTGGCTATCACAAACCACCTCCCTATTTTCCATGTGACTTAGCAAACTTTCCATGAGGATCTGCTCCATGATCTTGCCAGACAAAATAATTAAAGCACAAATGAATTCATAGCGAGATATTTTCTTTTTTTCTTTTTGCATTCCTTGCATTTCATTCTGATTTTTCCCATGTGAAAAAGGGAGCAGGAATATGGAGCAACAAGTGTTCAGGCACCTGCAGGATTCCTTTTCACTCCTGCTCAAGCCCTTGGTGTCTCTTTACATTAAACCATAAGGGCTAAAGTCACCACCCCAGTGGCTGAGCTTTCCCTCATCCTAACACTTGCATGCACTGGTGAGGGAAATAGGGTTGCAAATCCCTGTCTTTGTATCCTATTGGAAAATTTGGGCTATCTCTGCTGTTCTAAGCAATTTTGAATGTCCCACAGATAAAACCAGTGTGAAGTGAAGGGTGATAACCTATCCCCTAGAAGTGACTTGTGCAGTGTCTCCTGATAGAGGCCTCCACGAAATCAAGTGCAATTTGGAAGAGCCAAGGGACTGATTCTCATCCTACTGAGAGAGTTACACCTACAGTAACTCCACTGAACTCTCTCAAACCCATCTAACAAATGCAGGATTAAGCATAAAAACCAGGTATTTCTTGGATTCCCATTAGCTCTCCTCTCCCTAAACCCCAAAAGTCTCAAACCATGAGTGTAAAACCAGAACTCTTAGCAAAGTGTCTCCCAAACCAGCTAACAGCTAAATGTAACAAGCGGGTTAGAAAACACTGTTCCTATTTACACCAACATTTTTTGTGAGGTTTAGTAATATTTACCTAGAGGTCTTTGCAGCATTTGTGTGGGGAGCATTTCTGCAGGAAGAGCTGGTCTGAAGCAGGTGAAGCAAAAGCCTGAATGACCTTTTCTTTCAACAGATTCACACACCAAAAAAAACAAAAAACCAAAAACAGCAACAAAAAAAATATATAAACCCCCCCAAAAAAAAAAAAACAAAAAAACAAAAAAAAAAACCCAAAAAAAAAAAAAAAAAACCTATAAAACAAAAACCCCAACCAACCAAAAAACAAACAANAAAAAAAAAAAAAACCCCAACAAGAAATGAGTAACCTTGTCAGCAGCAGTCTCTTCATTATGGGAGGAGTGTGTGTCTACAGAGTTTAATGGTCTCTGGCTCTAGGCTGGTTTGAGCTAGTTTTGCTGCCTGCTCAAATTGGCATATGGGATCTGGAGACCTGACCGCGATTGCATCTGTGGCGTCATTTGAGCTCAGCTGGGAGAGTCCACACTGGAAAAGTGTAGTTGCTGCTGGTGCTGCACTTTAGATGGTAATTATTCTAATTTTACCGAATAATTAATGGGTGGGGAAGGGGGGGAAAGGTCTCTTATGCAATTTTGTTGTCAAGAAGCAACTCCAGAGCATTCTGGTGTTCTGGAGCTGCTGTCCCAACTGCCACTTAACCTACAAGATATTAAAAAAGATGAAGAGCCAGAGCCAACTCTTTTTTTTTTTTTTCCTTCAATCTGGAGGATTTATGGCCTCTATCATAACCTATGCACTTGTTTCACTTTCCAGTAACATTCCTTTTCCCCTGACCCCAATTAGTGCTGGCAGCCAAGTGGGCCTGGTGAGCTTTGCTATAGAAACTTGGTTTTTTTCTTTACTTGACTGATACAAGAGACAGAAGACAACCCCAAAATTTTCTTGTTGCTTATCCACCTCTTCTGTCCTTTGGTAGAGCAACAACTGTATATGGGACAGGTGGACTTCAGCTGTTCCTTTTTGCTTTTTTCTCTTTGAAATTTGCTCTATTTGCTGCTAATCCAGAATTAATATTGGCAAGAAACATGGAAATTACCAGGATCTGTCTACCATACCTTACAGATTCATGTCATATGTGATCTATTCCAGTTGTGGGCTGCTGTGGAAAAGACAGATTCTGTTTTTCCCATTCCCGTGTGAGAGCCGATAACCCCGTGGGTGGTTACCTGAATTTGTTGGAAAACTGACCCAGCAAAGGGGAACAAAGAAGATCAGGGAGGTTTTTGTTGTATCAGTGAGCCAAACTGGTTTATCCAAGTGCACCTGGTTATTGGGAGGGACTAGGGTTTGGAAGATGCAGCCAAGAGTCGAGTGGGAAGCAGTAACTAGGGAGACTGGGCATCTTCTTAATACCTGCATTTCCAAAAAGGAGGGACCAGTCCCCAGGCAATGGGGCTTTCATCCAGGGAGGGAGGTGTCAGCTGATCTCCCTATTGAGAAAAGTCTTTAAGGGAGAGAAGAAGGAAGAAATCAAGTGCAGTGAAAAGTGTGAATTTGCAACAACACCGTAAGAAAGCTTTCCTCTCTCCCACCTCACTTCCTGATCATCATCTGAGGTCTGGCGTTCCTCTGCAATCTGCTTTTAGTGCTGGGGACTTTTTGGCTGGGAAATCTCAGTGTGAGTTTTCTGTGTGAGTCCTGCCGTAGCATAGCAGGGAGAAGGCACAAGGGCATCTGCAGGATGTGGCTAAACCAGCCCCACGGTGAGCTGCTCTCTCCCATTGACTGTCCCCTCACTATCCTAGGTGATGGTGTTAGTGATTTCTTGTCCATGGTGTTTCCCTAGGTGAAACTCCCCAGTGCTGCAAGAGGATAGCTCCTCTTCCTTTTACAAGGGGACACCTTGGCTTCCTTCCTTTATCAACAAAGGGGCTCATGGGCAGCAATCCAAAGACATTTTAGTGCAGATTCAAATACACACTGTACACAGAACTGTAAATGCCTGCAGTGTGCTTCTTTCCCCATTTCAGAGCTAAAACAATTCTATGAGGAAATGAGCTGCACTTTTGGAGGAGAAGTTGGGAGGTCCTTTCCATATAGAGACATCAAGTAGGAATAGCCACAGCATAGAATTTGGGAGAAGAAATACCAGTAGACTGGGCTGATACTGGTGTACGTACTTCCCTGTACGTGAGATATTTAACATTTGAGGTTTTGCAGTTTTAGTTTACAAGGAGTTCCCTGCCGCTGTAACTTCCCTGGTAATAAAACATTTCAGCGCAATCCAATGCAGCTTCATGAAAATGTAAAAATAGTAGTATTTATTTTAGGAGGAGCTGCAGAAGGCAGTAAGGTATGTTTCTCTGCACAGAACCAGAGGGGATCAGCCTTGATGTCATTAGGAAAGGGATATCTGTAAGAGTGTCTGCAGAGAAGAGCCCTACCCCCTATGTCCTTCCTCAAGAAACAGTTGAGATGGGCTGAGGCTAGGGCTCGTCTTACCAATTTTCTGTTGTTCCTATAGAGTAATGGACCCCAAAGGATTACAAGCTGGCCTTTAGTTGCAGGCAACTTGGCCAGAATCCCAAACTCTGCTCTCCATTTGCAGGAGGTCTGGGAGACACTGCCATACAACTCACATTAGTGATCAGGACAGTATTTTTACAACATTTTACCCCCTTTGCACTTTTTTTGCACATTGGCAAGTAGTCCCCAGTCAGTCTTCTGGGAATGAGAGCAGGGCCAAGAAGACCATGCTGAAAAGGGAGAGAAACTGATGACAGGGAATAGGTGAGGGGAGATGAAGTGTGAATTTCTAGGAAATGGTCTTGGGAAGGTGCAAGAGCTGTGACGAAGGAATCTCAGACAGATCAAAGGGTGTGTGGGAGAAATGATACTGCAAGGAAGTTAATGAAGTGCTTTTAAACAGTGGTGGGAAAGGTAAGAGAGCAGGGAGACTGAGGTGGGGATGGAAACATTAATTTAAAAGGATTTATTTTACTTTTTTCTTGTTAAATGAGCAGTTGGCAGGTGAGTATCTGTTTATGGCCAGCAGCATAGCCAAAGACCAGTGCTGATGGATCTGCTTGTCTAGTTTAATGAGATTTTTTGTTTCCAGCCTTCTGGAGACCTTGTTTGTGAGGCATGACTGCAATAGGAACCAACAAGGACAGTCCTTGCTGCCTCTGCTGACCTGCAGGATGCTGCTGTGCTCCTATGTACCCTCTCCAGAGATGCAGAGCTAAAGATTCCTTTGGCTGTCTCTTGAAATCATGCAGCTGTTGCTGCCCACTGATGTGTGGCAGAGTTGTGAGGATGTCATCTGAAGAGGTTCAGCAAAGCTGGAGGGTGCAGGTCAGCTCTCTGCCTCTCTTGTGTGAGATGATGGAGAGAAAGAAATGTCTTTGGAGGGAGAAGAGTCAAAACTCAACCAGTAGAGAGAGCTCCTTGCTTGTTGGCATTGTTTATCAGAGAGAATACTTAATGCAAGTAGCAGAGGCTCCCCGAAGACTCCTTATGAACCAAATTGTCTCTCTCCACTGTGCAGGGGGCTGGCCCCACCACAGCAAAGGCTGGGTTAGACTGAACAAGTCTTGGTTCCTCTGCTCTGGTGCTAACTGGCACCAGGTCAAGGAAGGTAGTTTTAACCACCTGATACAAATCCAAACTTCTAAAATTTGCATCTGAAGTCCAAGGAAGTGAGACATGATGTCCATTTGGGAAGTAAGGAGCTGGCCTTTTCAGCTGTTAATCCTGGATGTTCTGAGGATGCTGTTGTCTATAGGAAATCTGAATGAAATTTTGGTTTCTTGTCTCCCAACAAGGCCTTTAGACATCTAAGGCTCCCACAGCCTAAATGATTTCTCTAACTTGTTGATGCAGGGTCTTGAAGTCAGTGCTCCGAAATCTCACAGGGATGCCCTGATGTGAAGGATCTCTGTGGGCTGAAGTTTGCCAGGTTGTAAAATGACTCAGTGTTTGAGCTGCCACTTAGCTTTTTCCATAGTTCAGTCAAAAGCATATATGTTTGATAGATCATGCTTTAAAGCAGCCTACTGTTCTTACAGCTCATTTCCAATTTTGTCTTAATTTGGTTATGTGCATAAAGACTGCTGACCCAAATTTTTTCCTCCATTAAGTTCATGGAGGGTCATAACATGAGAGAAAAATTCTTTGGGGTATCCATGCTATTTAAGGGTATGTCTAATCTCTCCCTTTGTAAAGAGAAAGGACAAGACTGCATAAGTCAGTTACATATCTTTCATAAAGTAATTTCTACAGCAATTAAATCTGCTTTTCTATTGTCTTGTTTTCCAGGAGAACAATGCATTTTGTGGCCTGGTTCAATTTGCTACTTCTCCTTCCCTGTTTTGCTTCCACAAAAACCTGCTTCCCTGGCTGCCACTGTGAAGTGGAAACCTTTGGTCTCTTTGACAGCTTTAGCTTGACCAAGGTGGACTGCAGTGGAATAGGCTCACACATTGTTCCTGTCCCAATCCCTCTGGATACCTCCTACTTGGATCTATCATCAAACAAACTGGAAACAATAAATGAATCGATGCTTACAGGCCCTGGATATACCACCCTCGTGAGTCTCGACCTGAGCAACAACAAAATTGCCAAGATTTCTTCCACAACGTTCTCCAGGCTTCGGTACCTGGAGTCCTTGGATCTGAGTCATAACTCTCTAGAAGTCCTTCCGGAAGACTGTTTCTCCAGTTCTCCTCTAAGTGACATAGATTTGAGCCATAACAAACTTTTGTATATAGCTATGGACATTTTTGCTTCAAAAGGTCAAGGCAAATCCCTGAATGTGGATCTATCCAACAATATGATCAGCACAATTACAAGGCACCATGAAAAGTGCATTCCCAACATCCAGAACTTAAATCTTTCTGGAAACAGGCTAACATTTGTACCAAACCTTCAGGGCATTCCTCTCCGATATTTAAATCTTGATGGAAACCCTCTGGCTAAGGTTAAGAAAGGAGACTTCACAGGGCTGAAAGACTTGATTCATTTATCCCTCAGTGGCCTGCATGGCTTTAGAGAGTTATCTCCTCAGAGCTTCAAGGAACTCCAAGCTCTCCAGGTTCTGGATTTATCCAACAATCCCAACTTGAAGTCACTGACTGCTGAAGTTATCTTTGGCCTGAACTCCCTACAGGAGCTCAACCTCTCTGGGACAGGCATATCATCCTTGCCAAAGACTTTGCTGAAATACCTGCCTTCCATCCAAAGCATCACCTTAGGGAAGGACATACAGTGTATTAAGACCATCAAAGAAGGACAGTACCATCGACAAATAGGGCTGACCAAAAAAGAAGTCCTCAGCTGCCATGACAGCCATGGATCCGTAGCTGCAGCACCTTATGTTTTGTGATAAAAGCTGGGGAGAAGAAGGGGTGGGGCAGGGAGAGCAGGGAGCAATGGAACTTGTACAGGTATTGGACTGAGATGGCTTGCAGAGTGCCTTTTGTAAAACTGTCAATAATTTATATATTTGTATTTGCCAATAGTTGATTGTTTGTGGATTTTATACTCTCAAATCTTGGTCCGCGTTGTCTGCAGGCTCCAGATTTTAGCCAGTGCATTGAGGTCCTCACTCATCCTGTTGGCTCAAGAAAAGTGATGCTGGATGATGCGGGGACGAGTCACTCTGCAGGTCCCAGGGCTGCACAGTCAGTCTGGAGCAAATCCGTCATGCCTCAGATACATTTGTAGCAGCAAAGCTACATTTCTGCGGAGCACACACAAAAAAGTACCAGCTCCAAAGCTGCTTGATTACAAACCCATACATCATCCTTCTTTTAATTATTACTCACCAAAATGTGCCTTCTGGATGTTGCCTTCACTAGCAGCACCCTGTTTTCTGTCATGCACTTTCAGTCTTGAAGAAGCATTTCCAGACAAACCTGAATACTGGGTGCACCTAATGTGCTGAGTTTTACATGTTATTTGCATAGGTGTGCAGTGAACACTGAGTAAGTCGAGCCATTTTCCCACCAATTTCTCCTTGTTTTCCCACCTTGATCCTTTTCATGTCTAATTAATTTAGGTCCAAATTTGGCAACCTCCTGTCTTTTTAACCTCAGTGAGCGATTGGTCAGAGAGGGTGTGCAGCAGAGGAAGGGAAGCAGGAAGCAGAGGTGCCTGCTAACAGCCCCATCTCACCCAGAAGCTGGCCTTCAATGGAGGTTGCAAAGGGAAGAGATCATGTAGCCTAGCTCAGAGAAAAAAAAAAAACAAACAAAAAAAACGTGCAAAAGAATCCCTCCTTCCTTTCTGGGAAAGCTTGGAAGGAAACTTTGACAGAGATTCTTTCTTGATGACCTTATCAAACCAAGACACAGTCCTAGAGGATGTGAGAGTCAGTTGTTTCCAGGCTGACATTCCTCTCTGAACACAACATCTGCAGCTCATCTGGGCATATGTGAGGCAACTTGCAGTGCCGAAACACTTCTGAGAATGTGTCAGGGGAAGAATTAACACTGATGCCTGTGGCCCTGGAGCACTTTGCTTATCAGAGAAAACATCTTTGGGTCTTTTTCCAGAGTTGTGGCTTTTCTTTCTCTCACACAACTCCTTGGTTGCCAAGTGAATCTGATAAACTGAAATCTGATAAAAAGCATAGTCCTCAAGGTTTTACTCATTTCTTTCCCTCCATTGCTGAAATGCTGGCAAAGGGGAACCCCTCTGGACCCTCTGTTTCTCCAGTCTAGGAGGAAGTGGGAGAAGGCCGCACAACATGACTCAATGCCATGTGTGAAGCTTTCAACTTACTTACAGGAGCAATGGAGGTGACTGCTGAGGTCTGGTCCACATCTGGCATGCTATGTCCGGGGGGATGGGATGCTGTGGATGGCAGTCCTGCTTGAGCTGATCTGCAGTTTGGTCTCTAAACCCAGCCCTGCATCAGGGCCACCTTCAATCTTTGATTTGGGGAGATCCATGTAAAGGTGAGGCAGATATAAACTCATCTCACAACTGTCCTTGGGTTGTTGGAAGAAGCTCAGGTTTTGTCCTCATACCCCCAAAAGTCTTGGAAAGTGCAAACCCTGTTGCCCAAACCCATTGACTCCATAAAGGTCAGTCAATACTTAACTTTGGATGCTAAAATTTCATACTGAAATACTCCCACATTTCCGGCTATCTCAATTTCAATCATTTGTTTGGGTAGCTTAGGGTGAGATTTTTCAATTCCTTCAGTTTTGGGGGTTTTTCCCCTCTACCGAGCCTTTCCAACGTTTGACCAGCCTTCACAATCACAGGAAACATGTTGATTTTCTTAAAAAGGCAATGGGGCTGCCTATGGGCAGAGATCTGGAGGGGGACAGAAACAAACTGCAGTGCAAGATGGGTAGTTTGTGAGGAAAAATGGGGGGGTTTTGCTGGATCTTGCCTTTTTAAGAGAATTATTTTCTGCTGGCAGAAAATGTATTTTTTTTAAAGAAAATGGTTTACTTTTTTAAGCCTGTACATAGATGAAACATTACAGTTCTCACCTGCTGTCAAAGTTACTGTCTTTGCAGCACTGTGGTAAGATTAAAACCCAATGTGACAATCCAATTGAAGACTGCAAGATTTCCTTGTGTAATCTCACGCTAGCTGCTAGCTAAACTAGTCTTAGCAAAAGCTGGCAAATACTGTCGCAGTGTTAGTCTGTTTTTTTTAAAGAACCTCTGTAGCACTGTAAAGCTTTGTGATTACTCACAATATAATAAAGTGACTTGGAGGAGAACAAACCTAGATCCACCGGATTTGTTGCTTCAGTGCTGAGCAGGTGGCAGCTGTTGCTGGCTCTGAAGTGTAGCACAGCTCCTCTCCTTGATCTGCTGATCCCCACCGCTCTCATGGGTGTTGCGTCTCCAAGCTAGGGGCAGGATTTGTCCCACGGTGCTCGGCTCACAGCGCTGTGCTCTTCAGTGATGGAAAGACTTGAGAGCTTCACTGGTTGAGTTGGAGGAAATTAGGAACACACAGCAGTGAAGCAGCAGAGAGCATGTGGTACAAATTCTCTGCTCCAGGACCTGCTCCAAAGCTTTTGGAGCAGGTGGAGTTTTCTTCATGGATTTGACCAATCCGGGACATGGTGTGCTAGTGTTGGGAGGCTGGGTTTGCAGCAGGTGGGGTGATATGGGGAGACATCACAAGACCATGGAAGTGTTCAAGAATGTGTAGATATGGTGCTTGGGGAGATGGTTTAAGGGTGGACTTGGCAGTGCTGGGTTAAGGGTTGAACTTGATGATCTTAGAGGTCTTTCTCATCCCTAAGAATTCTATGATTCTGTGGGGATGGAAGGGAGCAAAGGGGTGCAGAAGTGATGCCACAGCACAGAAAGCTGAACACTGCCAGACCACAGAGATTCTGGCAGTGAGACACATGTAATCCAGTCTCAGCACCCTTCTCTGCAGAGCTGGGGCTTGCTGCACAGAGGGCTAAGACCATGCGGAGCCATTGCACCTAAAGAATAAATAGAAAGCTCTCTGGACGGGTCTTCCTGCTCTTAAATAGCAAACTTAATTTTAAAGGCTTCTTGGTGCTGTGTATAAAAGTGGTGCAATCAGAGACCCACTGAGTAAACTGCCTCTGGGAAGTTGCAATGTTCCTGTCCCTCCCAAGCCTGAAGGAAGCACTGCATCTTCCACCCAGGCAGGCAGACTTGCAGGCGGCCTGGAAGAGGCTGTTAGTTCTTTATCTGTTTCCCCAAAACGCCCCATCCTCCAGGATGGCGTTACAAAGTGGTCAGATGATAGCCTGGGGTGTGATATCACCAGGGAAGGCCAAATCTTACTCATAGAACTATTATGGACTTAAGGGGAAAAGCCACCACTACCACCCATTAAAGATGACTCCTCTTGTATCCACCACAAGGTTGTGACCATGAGGCTACACCACCACACCCCTTTGGGGTGGAATCACTTCTGTCCTGGGGTGTGGGTTCAGTCAAAGTGGTAGAGAATGTCTTCCTACTATGGGAAAGGACAATATCCTGGGACCCATGGGTCTGAAAATGTGTTCTCCCACTTCCTTGTGAAGGCTCCTCATATGTGATGCTCCAGCACTATGCTAGATCTTGTCCCTCCCAGTACTCCTTTTCCCTTCATATCTTATTTTGCAAATGCTTTTTATTCATTATTTAATTAATTACTTAATTTATTATTTTTATTACTGTTAATTAAAATATTGCTTTGATTATTATTTCTTATTTAAATAGCCCTTCCAAAGTCCTCTGAATGGGGAGAAACAAGCAAGCTTCTGCCAGCAACATGAGCCCCCACAGTGGCCATGTTTGTCCCTTCTGCACCAGCAGGGCATGAACGCCTGAAACAGCTCTGATGCCCCCACAGAGGAGGAAGACACATCAGGGCTTCAGGCTTGGATGAGTTGAGGAGGCTTCCTGTCAACCTGAAAACACGGTGTGATGGACACCTGGTGTCTGGCATCAACAGCCACCAATGCCAGGAAAGCCACCCATGCCGGGAAAGCCATCCATGCCATGCCATGAAGGCCAGCCAAGTTGGTCAGCTGCAAGTTTTGGCTGTCTCCACAACCAGCTCAGCTCTGGCCGGATATGTTTGCCCTGGAAAGCAACATGGGCGTTTTAATTACAGGCTCAACATTTTTAGAAGCAGGAAAACCTCAGCAGAGGCTCAGCATTAAGGCTAGGCAGGGTAAGAGAGGAGGAAGAAGTGAGTGAGCTTGCAAATGCTTTTGGTGTTTTGTCAGCATCTCATCCCTCCTTTCCAGCACGTGGGGAAAGAGAGGGAGGGTCACTTCCCCCCATCTGCCTTGTGCACAGGGCAGCACAGAACAGAAATTCTTCTCTCAAGTAGAGAACATATACCTCTCAGTACCAAAAACTCTCATTTTCTTCTCATCAGTCTGCTGGAACCATTTCTCCTGGCAGTCAGCTGTCAGCCCACAGAAGTCCCTTGCCTGATTGATTATGTGGCTGACTTCATAACAGCAGTAGGTGCTGCACCTTTTAAAAATAGCTGCTCCTCTGCACATTTTCCATTTTGCAGAAGGTTTTTATTTCCAGCACGTTTGTTTCACACAACCCTAGTTTGGTCAGGCAGGAGAGCACGGATACACCCTTGCCATGCCAGAAAATAATGCTGCATTGCTGGGCATAATCCCGCCTGTCCTGGGATCTGCCTCCTAGAAAAGTTTTGGGGCACTGAAACCCTCTGACCCATGCATGTTTATAGAATATTATTCCTGCTTCATCACCCTGAGATTTCCTCTTCCTTCCCTTTTTGAGTGGACAAGGAGACCTGCGAATCTGATTAAAAGGTGGAAAATTGGAGCTGAAACTAGGCCATCAGATAAATCCCTTCATGTAATAAGCAAGGAGTTGGAGTACCAGCCCTTAATCACAGCCTTTGTCTCCCAGCATTTGTATGCCTGTGTGCACACATCCTCACCGCCAAAACAAACCCACCACCCTCCTGCCCCATCTCCACCCCTGAACTCACTGCCTTTCATTAATGGAATTAAAACAAAAGTGGTTCATGCTGCCACAGAGGAACACCCTGGAGAAAGCAGCAGCCCACTGTGCCAGGCACTGTGCATCCCTCAAAAAAGCCCTGCCAGATGCAAAGGGGATTGGGCAGGGGAATGTGCTGCCATCCTGCCCAGCTCCACCCATTCCAGTGGTCTGGCCTCTACTCTGGGTGCACCACAGAAGGGTTAATCAGCCTGAAAAAATCCTGGTAACTTTCCCACTACCCTGGTGATTCCTTTAACCCCCACTGCTGCCCATCTGGACCTTTGCACCACATGCTCCCCTCCCTCCTCTTCTTCGTTAGTAGTAGAAGTGTCACAGCACTTGCTGATAATTGACTGGGGCCGTGCTGGGAATTTGAACCTACATTTCAAAGAGATTGTTAACCTCCTTTTCCAGCTCTTTGAACTGCTTTTCTTTATTGTAGGTTAAAGGAAACACATGGCTTCTTCCTCCCAGAGCCTATTTTGACGGGAGCCTGGCACATCAGAGCTGGTGAGTTTTTACCAGCAATGATGTTGGTAGCATAGTGCTGCTAAGTGGCATGTGATGATGCATTTTTGGGGCAATCAAGCTGCCCCTTGAATTCAGAGGCGATTAAACACAAAGAAATGGTCTAGAGGTGGGCAAGGGATTGGCAGAAGTATGTGACATCACTGTCATGACATGGGGGGGGGGGTTTCAGCCAATGAAGAACCTAGGAAGGACCACAGGTTATGGGTTGCCCACCCAGAAACTAGGTTCAAGCCCCTCTAACATGCTAGAGTTTCTGGATGGGCTTGGATACACAAATGACAATTTTTATGTGGTGTGCTTGAATGGGTGGTTTAAGTTACCTGTGACTGCAGGGCAGTAGAAAGAGGTCCTGATCTTCTTCTACATTACACAAAAGCTGGAATTTGTGTAGCCCTTCAAAGTATCAAAAGAAGATCATAAGACCAACCGGTTTTCGGACAGATCAGTGAGCTAAACCATCCCATCAGGCCATGCAGTCAATAAAAAGAACGCACAGCTAGAAGAGGATGGTTGTCTGCAAAATGAGCACTTCAAGTCCCTCTTCCCAACAGTAATTGGACTTTAAGAGTGATGGCTGTATCCATCTTAGGTTCAAAACAGGTATTCTGAAGGTTCCCAAGTACCTCTCAGCATCTTGCTTACTTATAACCTAAAATTTGGCCCTGGCTGGTCTGCTGTGAAGATAACTTGTGTAGGACTGTGAATTGTTGGACTGTTAGGTTAGATGACAGCTGAAAGACAAGCTCTGCATCACCAGACCTGTCACCTGCGTTGGTAGCTCTCCACTCACCACGAGGCTCATCCTTAGGCCTGTGGTAATTCTCAGACCTGTTTATCTGCTGTCTGTATGAAAGGTAAGAAACTTTTGGAGAGCTTAGATTTTCCTGTGAGATTCACTGTGGGAAACAGCTTCTGGTTTGGTCCTTATCTGCAGCCTCCTCTGCAGGAACACAAGGAGCAAGGTTTTCCCCTATTTTGCCCCTAATCCTAATCACTAGTGTAAAACTTCATTTTCCCCAGAAATATTCATTTATGGATTTTTTCCTCATTTAAATGTATAATGAAGTGATTGTTTGCCTTCAACCCCCCCCACCCCCCGCCCCCCCCATGAACAGCTGCCTGTTTGTCAGAGTGCCATCTGGGACCTGCATGCCAGAGACTGCAGAGGTGAAAATCCTCCTGAATAAACAGGAAAGGGGAAGGGCATGGAACATATACCTATGAAATCCCATGAGAAATGCCTGGATAATCCATGGTGGCAATCATGTCACAATGCTATTTTTGCCACTGTTTGTTAAATGTCCTGTGGCAGCATCCTCAACCTCCCAAGGCAAATGCTACACTGTGTCTAAATTGGAAAGGATCCTGCCCCAGGAATCTTGCAAACAATATCCAAAACAGACATTGTCACAGAAAATATGAGATGAATAATACTGTAAGTTTTCCCCAAAATCATCACAGTGTTGTACTTTTTCATTGGTCATTTTAGGAACCCACAATGACTCCATCAAGTCCATACCTATTTGCCTTAAGACTGCCCTAATGGCGTGCCAAGCCTTTTGAGAAGTCCAGTGGGCTTCTGCCTTTGGAATCTACTTCCCAGCTGGGTTTGAATTCCCCAGTGAGACACCTTTTCTGCCAAAAACACTCCCCTTAAGAATATTTTTGTCTCTACTTCTGCTCCTCAGCTCTTCGGCACATAGAAATCTCCATTCACACCCTGTTCCACAGAAAAAGTGAAGACACTTGATGATGCCAGGGACAGAGATGCTGTTCTGGGAAAGGACACTATCAGGCTAACGATGGGTTTGGAGTTCCATTGTTTTGTGGGAAAAATAGTGCTTTTCTGAGGTGACTCTGCAAATACAATTTGCTGAGTTTTGGCACCCCAGAAAAGCAGTGGTGGAGTCATAAAATCATAGAATGATTGGAATAGTTGGAAATACTTGGAAGGGGCCAAATAGTTGGTAGGGGCCTTAAATATCAACTAATTCCAACTCCCCTTCCATGGGCAGGGACAACTTCCATTGGACTAGGCTACTCAGAGCCCCATCCAGCCTGGTTTTGAACATTTCCAAGGATAAGATGTCCATAACTTCTCGTGGCAACCTGTGCCAGTGCCTCACACCCTTACATCTTCCCCCTTCCTGAAGCTAAAAGTCAGAGCTATAAAGCAAGCATTTTTCTAGTATCCCAAAGCAGAGTGGAAGCCCCACAGCTGGCAGGGATCCCATCCTAGTGTCACCAAAGGGATATTAAATTACAGTAACAGCCCTAGCAGCATAATGGAAATGAGGTGGCAATTTCTTTTTTTGTCTCTGAAAGTCACAGCAGATGAAGTCCCCAGGACAATCCTTGTGTCCATTTCAGTGCCACAGATGCCTGTTTTATCTGCTGCAGAAGAGAAGTTAATAGCCCAGTCTGAAGCAGCAGTTTCACATGGCAGAGCAGCTATACAGTTTCCAACAGAGCTCTGGAGCCAGCCAAGCATAATTAGCCTAGTTTTTCAGCCAAGCAAGGAAGTCCTGGCCCCTGGCAGGCTTATTAGCTTTGGCACTGAGCTCCTCTGACACCCAGCCAAGGCATTCTGGCTGCAGCTGGACCCACCTGGCTTGGGTCCCACAAGCTTGGGTCTTTCCTCATCACACCTCCCTGCGCTCTTGGTTCAGCTGGGGAAGTGCAAAATTGTGAGCCCAACCCCCTGAGCAATGGGGATGGCTACAGATTTGGGATTAAAGAGGCTGTTCAGACTCCAAAACTCTCATGTACCCAAAGATCCCTGAGGTTCAAACACTTCTGAGCAAAATACTTGCTTTTCCAAGAACAGAGATTTTCCTTCCATTTTACAAAGGTGGTGCTGGGCATAGGTAGGGATGAATTTGTTATATTTGCTGTTATCACTTATTTTCCCTCCTTCAAACTCTCAAGATGTGTTTGAAAGTCTAAATAAAAGCTACATAGCTCTTCCCAGGGACTGAGTTTATCTCAGAAGCAGTTGGAAGAAAGGACAAAATCCCTGAAGCTGACAGGCTCTGGAGATCCACTGCATATTAGATCTTCCCTGATGACTGTGAAACTACACTCAAAATTGAATCACAGAATGATAGAATGGTTTGGAATGGACTTTAGAGATCATCCAGTTCCAACCCCCCCGCCATAGGCAGAGGGGCACCTTCACCAGACCAGGTTGCTCAGAGCCCCATTCAGCCTGACCCTGAACATTTCCAGGGATGGGGCATCCACAGCTTCTCTGGGCACCTTGTGCTACTGCCTCAACACCCTTATAAAAAAGAAAAAGGCTTCCTTATGTCCAATCTAAACCTAGTCCCCAGCCTCTAATCTGAATCTTTCCTAGCATCAGCCTGAACAGGCAACTCCTTGTCTTTACCCAGCAGATGTGGTAACGAGGTCACAAAATTAATGACTGACAAGGAATGATGCTGAGTTTCAGCTATGTGTGAACTGCTGAGACTCTGCTGAAGCCTGGTTCCCTCATTAACCACCTTCCAGCCCCAGGCACAGCCTGGGATGCAGCAGATAGCATTTTTATCAACTTTGCAGAAATTGACTGGGGGATCTGCTCTGCTCTCAGGCACTTGCCACATGCAGCAGGTAAAACAGGGAGCAGCCAGCATGCACAGAAAACAAAGGGGATGCTCTGTTGGGAAGAGATAAGAACAGAAATTACCCCAAGATGGTGATCTTGGTCACAAGTTGCCCCATCACCAGGTAAATGGTGCTGGCAAGAGCCAGAGCTTCTGTTGATCGCCCTGTACTGAGACAGGCAGAAGTGAGATTCTGGAGGGAATTAGGGTCTGGTTAGGGTAGCAGCCTCTGGATCGATCCCCTTCACAGCCATGGCAGCAGAAGTGGTGCTGCCACACGCTGAACTGCTAAGAGGGACGTCAGAGTGACATATATTGTCACTGCTTGTTCAGAAGTCACGTGCATTCAGGGGGAAAAGAAATTATTAGCTATCACTTCTTTTCATAAATACTGAGACTTCTGTCCTTGAGATGACTTTGCTAGGAAACCATGACACCGCACCTCCTCATGGTGATGGGTGCCACTTTGCTTCCAGGAGGAGGGTGCAATGTCAGCATCATCAGGGATCAAATCAGCATCAAATCATTGCAAAATACAAAGCATGGCAAGTCTCTGTGCATTCCTGAAGCAAAAGCCTGGAGATCTCATATAAGTGTTTGCAGATCACTTGGTCAGGCAGTGCCTGTCAATTTCCTGTAATATCTATATTGACATGAGTCAGCCAGACCTCCAGACAAGTAGCACAGCCACCAAATTCATCCATGCAAAGGTATGGCTCTGCACCAGAGCCATAAACACATCTATTAGAGCTAAAGGCAATGGCACCGGGATTTGAAGGGGATCATCCACATTCTTTCCACCCCAACGACAGGCAAAAGCCCTTTCCTTCTGATCTTTCTTGTCCAAGGAGGGCTGATATTGCTGGGGACAGGGAATGAGTTGCAATAAGATTCAGCCTTTTCCTCAGGTTAACTTCTTTCTGGCAGAAAAGTTTAGATGAGCATGGGTGTAAATTGCTTTAAAACCAAGCTCATTCAGTAGATCCTTGATGGGGCAAGGCAGTCTGGCTCAGGGTTGGAAAGCTCCAAGCCTGAGGTTCATTTCATACATACAAAGGGAACATACGGTCAGGATTAGGCTTACACTGGATGCACCCAGCAGGATCACAGGCAGTCACTCGGAAATCCCTGACAGACCTCTCTAGTCCCTGTTTGGAAGAAGGCAGCATGGCAAGGTGAAAGAAGCTGAGAGCTAACAATCTGCAGCAAGGGGGAATTGTCTGCTGTAATGGCATCTGTCAGATCAATAGGCCTAGATAACTCACTGCCAGGAGCCATCAAGAGATGACCCAAAGAGCCATCAACGTGATATCTAACAAGCCTTGAGGAACCACAGGGAAAAGGAACAGGCTGGCACAGGGCTTAGGTCATGGCAATATTGGCAGAGTAGAAGGGGCCAACCAGAAGGGTGAGCACTATCAGTTCTTAGCAAAACAATAGTGCGCTTAATTTGGGATTTCATCAACGAGCTTGCAGTCTGGACATATGTCTATAAATAGTCAGATGGCGGAGCAGGAAACCGTCATCAGCATTCATCACACTTCAGTCCCTGAGCCTCTGCTCATAAAGGCAGCTGTGGCAATGTCATACCTTTCTGTTCCTCCAAGGTATTCTGCTTTTTTCTTCTAAACTGCATTAGATAAAATTAACAAAACATGTACTAAATGGTGTCATAACTGGCCTCTTGATAGATCTGGGAACATGTCTGTAAAGGGATGGGGTTGTAAACCTTTTCTTATCAGAGAAGGCTGAATGTGGACAGCCATGGAGAAGCAGACCGAAGCAAGTCCAGGCATGGAGGATTAAAGGGTTCAAAGCCCAGAGACAGGCTCAGGAAGATGGGCTGGGAAGGAGGCACTGAAAGGAGGTGTCAAAGGACTTCAAGGGGACTGAGGAGCAGATGGGTTTTGCAGGAGCAGTTCAAAGGCCTGGGGGATGGGAAATGTACTGGGCTGATATATAGGTACATCCGCAGAAGGAGAAAGTCAATAGGATATCAGTCTAGGAGACAGATAAATACCCTGACAGAGGCTATTTCATCCCTAAAGGGTGAGAGGCTGCCTTGAACTGTAGTGAATTGGGGATGGATGAGTGCCAGCCAAGCTGATGTGCCAGAAGAGGCTGACAAAGATCTTGGGGCATCCAAAAACAAAGGTCTCACAGAAAGGATTCCTTCTTGCCTTAGTAGAGGGCAGACAAGGGCTGATGGGAGGTGATGGGTCAATTCTGCTGGCCCCGCACCAGGGGCTGTGGAACTCACAGAGGGCCAGAGATTAGCTGCACACATGTCAACATAAAGGTTTAGAAACATAACATTATTCATCAAAGAGAAGGCTGAAAGGGATCACTAGGTACGGATATTTACTTAGGGAAAAGCTGTCTGATAGTGAGGCAGAGAAGGGAGATTCTTCAGCTGTGCCGATAACGGGAACAAGACATGATAGGTGGAAGATAGAACTAGATTAATTCAGTCTTTGAAGTGAACACCAACTCACTGCTATGAAGGCAATTAAATATTGGAAAAGCTTATCAGGGAAGCTGCCAAGTCACCAGGGTTTCCTATGTTGAAATAAAGATTAGATATCTACAAAAGGAGATGCTCTAATCCAATTTCTGGGAAAAGTCTATTTTCTGTATACATGAGGTCAGGTAAGATGGTCCTTGTGGTGCCTTTTGACAGTGCAGTCTGTGAATTTGGGCAGCATAAATTCCCCTGTGTAAGGAGCCATCTTCATCTGGTACATGACGTGTCAGGCCAGTTAAGGTGGAAATACATAACACAGGCTGAGATCCCAGCTCATAAAGCCGAGAGCATACAGCCAGTGCTGGGAAGAGAGCTCAGAAATTCCTGGCTCTTTTCCCATTAGCCTACTGGAAGACAGATAAACCTCCACATTTCTTCAAACCTCATACAAATTCCAGAACTACTTAGAAGGGGTTGGTTTTGCCTAGTATATATATTGCAACAGCAACAAAGAGTTGCAGTCTGACTGCGCTGAATTGATAAAGGCTGGAAAGAGTCCTCTACCTCAAAAAAAAAAAAAAAAAGTTAAAATCTTGCTGAGGATATGAGCAAAAAGGACTCACCTGCCACCTGGCAGGGACAGCATAAAAACACAGTCCACAGGGAGCCAGGGCTGGTTGCCGCACAGTTTGACATTAACACATGAGACCTTGGAGGTCAGGTGAGATGAACTCCAAAGAGCCAGAGAGGGCCCTGAAGATGAAGCAGTCACAGGAGATGGATACTTTTCTAAGGCAGAGGAAACTTCAGAGAAGCTGAAACTGCCTGCAAGACCAGGTTGCTATGTGGTCTTCTACACTGTCTGACTGGAGAGGATGTAAAAAAATCCCAATTCAGCAGAGTCACAGATGAAGCGTGGTAGCCAGAAGGCCAGACTAGTGTTTTTCCCTTTTTTTTTTTTTCCTTTTAATGATATATCTCAGATAAGAAAATAAAAAAAAAAGGGGAGGGGGAAGGTAAAGATAAGACATGTTAAACAATTCAAATTAAAGCCAAAATGTTTCATTATGGACAGAAAGTGAATACCAAGCATTAAGTCACAATGAAGTCACTTTCAGCGGTTTCTGTTATTTGGTAGATTTTTAAAATCCTATCACCAAAACCCCCTTGGAAGACCCCTCTTGCTTCAAACAGAAGGGAATATATTTTTTTAATCTTTTTTATATCAGTCAGTGAAGCACAAAATCCAATTTCATTTCAGGTCTCTCAGACAGCCATGGGCACTGGTTGTGCAGAGGCCCCTCTTACTACACAGCCCTGTGCAAGCAGGAGCAGAGAGGGGATGGAGCCATACTAGTGAACACACACACTCTTACACACTGCAGGACTGGGTTTGTAAGGGGCAAATTAGGCAGGGTTTCAACCTTTCTCTCCTCTTTTGCTGTCTCAGGTCCCTGCTCCCAATGGGAACAAGATTCTTTTAACCCTCTCCTGCATGATTCCACACAGATCTTTCTCCCATGGGCTGAACTGACTGTAAGGTGACTCTGCTGCCAGTGAAGCTCTGCAGTGACAGGACAAAAGGGACCCTGCAATTGTCAAGGGTTGACCATGGTCAGGGTCAGCCAGGGGTGGGCCTAGTGGGAGAAAAGGACAATTAAGAATATGTATTGGCCAGATCAAAAGTCCCCCCTGCCCCCGGAAATCCCCAAGAAGAGGATAAGTGCTGTTTCCCAGAGTGATTTCCCTGACTCCAGACACATTCCTGTATTCTGACCAGTTTCCCATGGAATTTATGTGACTTTGTTACATTGCCATAGTTCTTCAGCAAGGAATTACTCATTGCGTGAAAAACCACCTGTGTATG
>VXBU01008308.1:111344-168500 GCA_013400315.1 Bombycilla garrulus
AGAGCCCCTTAAAATAATTTGGAGGGAGAGGGTTTGCATTTTTCTGTTCTGGGAGGGGCTCCTGCCTTCCTTGGCAGGCACCTGTTTTTCAAAACCAAGACAGCCTGTTGACCCCTCACGTCTCCATCTAAACAAATTAACTCTTTGCTTGGCAACATCCCAGTGGGAACCACTGCTTGGTATAAATAAAGCCCAAAGGAAGCTGTTTATGAACTGGAAAAGGAAAGTTAAACAAAACTATGCTGTTTAAAGCTTGTGAAGGAGATTATGGGTTTGTTGGGATAAGGAGCTGCTGTTCTGCAGTGTAGGTGGAACAGAAGACTTGGCTCCGTGGGAATGTGAGCTTGCCACTTTTTTCTTTTTCATTCACACCAACCAAAGCTCAGAGATCTTGCAGTAGGAAGATCCCCACTGCCAGCTGTCAAAATATTGCCCACTGAAGACCCAGTAAGACTATGCTCAGGTTTTTGTCCAAAATATGATCTCTGAGAGGGCTACAGAAGAAAGAGGAGGCAGAAAAACTGATTAGCTAAAGCATAAGAGCCTGAAGCAGTGAGAACTGTAAGCACACAACCAGCTTGTTCATACTGTACAGATTCCTTCCTTCTGGTTTGGACATACTCTAAGGAATGGCTTTGCTGAACCTGGCCATAGTCCAAGGTAATTTAGTTGACTGTTAACACAATTGCAACTGATAGCAGAATGCATTTTTTGGTCTCTTCTGAAGGTTCTATGGCTCTCACCCGTCTTCACCTACCTACTACTGCATCTGGGTGGTCACACCAGCCTGTGGCCTCCCTCCAGAGGTCTCTTGCAGCAGAGCCTGGGACAAGGGAAATTTCCCCATAAACCGCCTTGTTTGCAAGCATTTTGTTGATCAGACTTTGTTCTCACAGGAAAAGAGACCAAATATGTGATGGAGTCAAACTGGAGGGGCGGGCTGTGAGCAACAGAACAAAGCAAGGCTCAAGAGTTGTCAGAGAGGAGCAGAAAATAAGGTGTGCAAAGGTGTGATTTGTGTATGGTGGGTGGGAAAGGTGTATGTGGGAGAAAAGAATGAGAGCAAACACACAGGTGTGGGAGGGAACAGCATAGAAGCATGTGTTTGAAGGAAAGCAATCCCCAAGCTCCATCCCAATCTGTTTCACACAAATTTCTACCCACACTTGTTAGAAGGGAGCTGCCCTCCAGCACATGGTGGCAAGCAGCCACTTAGACTGAATTTGTTCAGCAAGCCACCAAACAATTCCCCCAGGGAGGACAAACATTGTGGATCAAATTAAAGCTTGTCACGCTGCTCTGCTCTGCTGACCAGCCTCCGTGTGAATGAGATGACCTCCATTAATTTTATCTGACAATGATCATTGTATCAGGGACAAATCCCTACATGGGAGTTGGCACCCACCAAGAGATGGACAAAACAGCCAGAGCTCTGGAGCTGCAGGAAGGAACAGGGACATGGAAACCCCAGTTATGCCCTGGATGGGTTTGGCTGCCTCCTGTCCCAGTGGGTTGAGGACACTCCCTGATGAGACAGCAGGCTGCCAGAACAGAACAGGCAGAAGTGTCTGGAAAACTGGGTCTCCTCTACACAAGATCATCAGCTCTCTTCTAGGAAACAGGGACCAGCTCACACTGTCGTTCACCTCTGCCAGAGCAGTCTTCCAGAGAGCAGGTGGTTGTTATTAAATGATAAATCTACTTAGATGGGGATAAAAAAATCTAAAGGTATTACCTACACTTTGTTAGTAATCACTGGACAGATGTTTCTGTCTCCCTAGAAGCCTTGGGAAAGGATTTTGAGGCAGATCCTCTCCATCCATGCCTCAAGGAATATAGCTGTGTTCTTGTGCCTATCCCCTGCACAGAGCTGTGTCAGGGCTCAGTGCTGTGCTGTGTCCTGGTGATAGCTTGGAGCACCAGGAAAATAGCAAAAGGCTGACCTAGGAAGAGCTGTCCAGCATGACAGACAAGTAAGAGACACTGTGCTACAGCCCCTGCATCTCTGCAGGTGCTCCCAGATGCTCAGCAAATGGAAGGTTGAATATCGCTGTCCTCATCCTATTCCCCTGTTGGGAATAGTTCCTGCCCCATGTTATCCCTTGAAACCTGTTCAGAAAATGAGCTGTGATCCAAGCCACAGCCCAATCTGGCTGGTGAATGGTGGCCCAGGCCCCAGTGAAAGCCCAGGCACTAGTTAATTTATTAACATGGAAAAATGGGAGCAAATTTTTGATCAAATTTTCCTTCATAAAATCTCTGAAGGATGAGGCTTGAGAGAATGAGAGAGGAATCTCACTAACCAATGTCGTTTATTAGTAGCATTTAAATAATCCCTCTGAAGACACGTACACCCCTTAGGAATATCAAAGAACTGGGAAACTGCGGTGCATCTACAGGTGGTAAACACCGGCTTGGGTGACCTCTGGGAATTTGATAGCTCCATAGTGCATCTAAGGTTGAATCAGTGTGATTGACTTAAAACTGCTGTAAATTCACAGATAAATAACCAGGAACATACACACACACAAAACTACACACATTTCTCTGTGTGGCAGCAAGACCAGAACTGTAAACCTCTTAAGAGCATCTGACAAGATCTCAGCTTGTTATTCTCTCGTTAGAATCTAATTCCCATTTTAATACAAAAGCTTTTAAAATAATTTTCTTGTAGTCACAATGTGAAGCCCCTGTAACTCTCTCAGGATCATCCTCCCCATCAGAATCCACAACTCTCTCCAGTCAAAAAACAAGTATGTGTTGCCAAAATCCATCATTCTCATTAGCATGACCAGTTAATCAGCACTTATGTCTCTGTGATTAATTTAACAAGTGTCTGTTGTACAGCAAACATTTCCACCTGCTCTGTTTCCTCTCTGCTTGCAAGGTCCTGTTTGTGGAGGGGCTGGGCACAGGGCCATGAGCTGTTTTCCTGGCTCACAGGCTTCATCTCCAAGCCATCCTGCCAGGTGGGCACTCAGGTGATTTGTGTGACCTCCTTGGCCTGGGGATTTATAGCATAGCTTTAAGTATGAGAAACTGCAGCTGAAGCTTGATTAAATTTGCTTGCTTCTTCTGTCTGACCATCACTGCTCTCATTGCCAAGAGAAACAATTTGATACTGCAGCATATGGGGTCATTACAGATATCTAGTCTTGGAATCCAGAATCTGTGGAGAAAGTGTGGGGGCTTTTCCTTTTCTTTTGAGCAGACAGAGCAATTTGGTATCGAAATCCAGGTTTCATCTGGTGAAGCAGCAACTGATCTCATCAAGACACAGGCATCAAACTGTGGGGTCCCGCCCATCTAGGATGTGAGTTCGTGATTCCTTGAGCTCATTTAAGGTGGTACAGAAAGATGAGAACTGTGGGAATCTCTCAGAAATTACCTGAAGACTGGAATTACATGAATAACACCTTGGGAAAACATGAAAACCACATGGTGGAAAGCAATGTTCAGTTGCTCAATTCAGTCAAAGTGACTTGATTATAGCAAGAGTTTTCTGACTTCTGGTAGTCTGTCTGACAGTGAAAAAAGGAAATATTTTAGAGTCAACCAATCTGAGATGATCCTTTTGCAGCCATACAAATCCAGGTATTTGTGAGGCAGAGAACAATGATTAGTGGGTGCTTTGATGCTTCTGAAAGGCATGAAAAAACTGTTATGAAAGAAGGTTTCCAAGAAGATAGATTTAAAGCTCATTCCTTGGTGATGGTGATAACCAAGACAGAAGACACCCACGCTGAGTGTTTGATATGAAAACAAGTAAACAATAATCAAAGGGAGGAATTTGTGAGGAAGGCAGAAGGTTGTTCTGTCTCTTTCAGGCTGCTGATTAGAAGCTGGTCTCAGTCAGGAGATTCAGAGTTGCCACATTTTTAGTATAAAGACTGACTCTGTTCAATCCACCTTTTCTAGTAAGGTCACTGAATTTTTGTTTGTCTCTCTGAATCTGAGGAATCTGGTTGTTTTCCCTTGGGCTACGTTTTTTTTTCCCGGACCTCTGCATTGTTTATTGCACCAATTGTCTCCTGTGTCAGGCAATTTGATTCTAACACTGATGATGCTGTTGCATCACCTCATGATAACCTTACCAAAAACAATGGGTTAAATTCTTTGTTTAATGAGAGCAAGAGCCCCAGTTAAACCAACAGCTGTAGCTTTTACCTTTGTGGAAAAATCAACCAACTTACCCCATCTGCAGATCCAGCCATATGATGCTGCAAAAGGCACCAAGCCACAGTAGAGCAACAGAAAATCAAAGCCTCTTAATACTGTCAGGTTTTATTACAGAAAAAAAAATGTTCCTTTGAGTTGGAATTACAACAAAGATATTCATGTTCTGATATGACTCCTCCAGTGCAATGGAGTCTCTGGAAGATAGAAAGATAATATTTCTATGTGTAAAGAATGTCTGGCAAACTGCCAGGGGTTTTTTGTGTCATTTTGGGTTTTTTCCCTTCCTTTTAATTACTGGAAAGTAACATGGGGAGCTGGCTCCCTACATAAGAACTGGAGCTAAAAGCATTTCATGATGAGAAATAACTTAAGCAAACATCCTTCCCCTGTCTCTCACAGTTCCTTCAGGCTTGTTTTGATTTATTTTTCTTCTTTAGACCAAATTCTTACAGTTAATAAGCAGAGTGATAAAAAGAAAGCAATGCTCCGTATACAAACTGATGTATTTCTGCTCTTAGCAAAATTTTTGCTAGCATATCTCTTAAGGTCTCACTCAACGTCTCTCTCCATTTTTTTATTTCCTTTGGTGGTTGCACATCAAATAAAAAGGAGAAAAAAGGAAAACAGGTTGAAAGGTGGGATTTCGTTGTGAAGATGTAGAGAAGGAAAGGTACATGATATGGTCCCTGCAGACAGGCTGAGGGAGAGGTGGCAGTGGTCTGCAAATGGCATTGGTTTGACAGTGTAAGAATTTCACAGTCACTGCATTTACCTCCTGTCCCAGTACTGTCCCAGTGTTTAAGGTCTCAACCTGCCATGACTCTGCCCATGGGGTGAAGAGGCACTTTATATCATTAGTGATGCTATTGATTGAGCCCTGCACATTTCAGCTTTGAGTTCCTCTGTCTTATCAGTGCTTGAATGAATAATACTTCCCCTACGAGCAGAAAAAATGTCCAGGCATAAAGGGATGAGCTCCTAAATGGTGTGAGGAGATCACGCCAATTTGCTGCTGTACCTGCCTACCGTGAAGGTTCCCACAAAGTAGTTATTGATCTCAGAGCACATGAACTAGGACCCTTTACATGAGGACTTAGACTCCTTCTTTGCCATAGCTTTCAACACCCAAACAAACAAGCGGCCACAGATGTCATGTTCCTAATGCCTGAAGACACAGGCACAAGGTCACACTACAGTGTTTTGAGATACTGCTCATCAGCAGCCTGCAGATAATGAGAGGTAATCTAGTTTAGGCTCATCCTCTCCACTCGTAAGCTAAACTGAGACCCATAATAGTGCTTTTGGCTGGTGACGAGCTTACATCCAAGGAATTGCTGTGGCTCAGCTCATTTATTGTAATCTGCTCATGCAACGAGTACCAACCATTTCTGAGGCTGCTGTAACAGCTTGCTCCAAGGACAGCAGTTACAGCTTGGCAGCGAGACCATCTAGCTTTAAAGCAAAGGCTCCTCAAAGAGCATCACTGCCTTTAAGGCTGGAAGCAATAGGCTCTTGACCTCCATTTGGTTCAACAGCTATTACTGAGAAGAAATAGGACTCTGCAGCAGGGATGTTTACAAAGCAGGGGGGAACGCATGGAAATGTCACCCCTAATTTAATTCAGACCATAAAACCAGCAGATTCCTGCTTGCATTTTCCTGAGCAGGCATTCCTGACTCAAGTGAATTAAGGAGTTTCATCTAGTTCTCCTGCATATTTGATATTCCATTGTCCTAGGGCATTTAAAGGAGCTAGGTTGGGTGCTTGGTTTTCTGTAATCCACCATATTTTCTTTATCTTTCTTTATCTTAGATTTCACCAAAGGTTTCCATTGTTCCGCTTATTAAATCCACCAAAGGGAGACATTTGAAAATGCTGTTGTGCCTTGCAGTCGCAATGGATTTCACAGGCTCCGCTGCCTGTATAAAAGAGGAACGGGATTTGATCTCGCAAGACCTTGCTGAAACACACCGGTTTAATTAGGTAATATTTTGCATGGGTGGAACATAATTATTCTGCACACAAAGCAGAAATGACCAAAACTTGCCTCATCAATGTTGATTCACTGTAGCCAGTACACAGTGAGAGGAGACTGGAGCCCCCTGATGAATGGCACTCCTTTCATGCCAACATACTCTGCATCCATAATGGCTGAACAAGGCTTGTTTTATGGGAGCAGTGGTGGGGAGAGGAAGCAGGACCACAGGGACACAACCAGTACATGGACCAGCACCTGCGCAACACCAGAGACTTGAGCTTGGGTCATCCCTGAGGGGATGGTGCTTCCTACTCACTGCCCCCAAGCCCCTCCTGGATTCTGCTCTGGGAATCAGGCAAGAATGGCCAATTAAGGGAAGGGAAAAATTTGGGACTAAAATGGGGAATTGTCTTCAGTGAGGTCTTGGCTGCCCTTTTATTGCTACTGGTCTCAGACAGAGCTCTTCCCTAGATCAGTAGTCTCTGATCACACTGTGAGTCTTGGTCCCTGGCTCAGGAATGGCACATGATCCACAGCACCTTTCAGCAGCAGACACAGGTCACAAGGGGAGGACACAACCGCACTCCACACATGCTTCTCCCAAATGGACAAATCAGTGTGTCCTGGGTATACACCTGCAATGACAGGGAGCACCAACATCATGGAATCTGAATGCTAAGGAGGAATAGGGTTTGTTGTCATCAAGTGACTTTGATGTATATGTCAGGACAGCCCAAAAGAGAACACCTCTGACAGAGGTGTTCGACCTGTACCAGACAAATTCCTTCACGAAGACTTGTGTACAACAGGCTAAGCCTGTTGTTTCTACTTTCCACCAGACCTTTAGGGAAGTCCCCTGGACTCACAAACATCAGTAGACCAGATGATTAAATTATTCTTCTTGTAAGCCACACCGAGGTGTGACCTGCAGAGAGAACCAAAACACTGTCCAACACCTGTGGATGCTGACAGCCTGGTCACAGAGAGAAGCTCACAGCTTTCCCAGGCTGACCTGAGAAGCTGTGAGAAAGTGCAGAGAAAGAATTATAAACAATAATCTGCACTTGGTGTTTGTGAACACATTGAATATGTCACATGATATTTGTCTTAAGATGTTTTCAAGAAGTTGTTATCTTTCTTTCTCCAGTGTGCTGAGGGGTGTTACTTCTTTGTCACTTGTTCACCAATACAATCTTAGCTAACGAACCCGTCTATAAAAAGGATGAGTTTTTCTCTTAATAAAGGCCTTTTTCACCTTCTGGATCATGGAGTCTTATTACTGCTGAGTTAACTCTACAGCAACACACACCTCTGGGGTTAATTGTTGTGCTAAACTGACTTTTGTCTACATTCTTAAATACTTGGGAGAAAATCCTGTTGCTGCTCCGGCACACGAGGCTTGGTGAAGTTTTAGTGGCACTGTATCTCAATCCTTTATACTGGCATAGGCAATCCAAGTCAGCAAGAGGGTTGTCTCATTTTATTTAAAGCCATGATATATCATCTGACTTATCCTAAGGCAAGCACCTAAAATGGGTTGGGAAATTACATTAGCAGTGGCCATTTCTTTTCTGTGACTAAAAATGGTAGTTGAGAGTGGCTCAATCAAATGGAAGGGAGGTGTTTACATTTAGATGTGTGAAGGAAAATGAAGTTAATCCCACCCAATGATGGATATTGCTTGTATACAGCTGCACGAGGATGCAGGAAGAGGAGACTCTTGTATTATATGTATACGTCACAGAAAACTATGGAGATTGTGTTAAGAGCTCAGAGGAAGAAGCAGGAAAGAAGAAAGGAGCAAAGCCCAGGTGACTTAATGAGCCAATGGATCATTTTTGGAGCCCTTTGCCATTCAAATAATTGCATCTGAAATTCAGTCTTAATAATAACCAGGGTATCTTTATGACCCTTAATCAGTGGTTGCTCCTTTATTTTATGAAATAGTGTCACCTTCTGCTGCAGCACAGATGGAAATGTCTCTATTGTAAACCGGTTTACTGGCTACCAGTTTTCCTCCCTTCTTTGTCCTAAATTTAATTCAGCAAGAGACATTCCAAATAAAGACCTGCACAATCCTTGAGGACAACTGAAATAAGCAGTGATCTGTATTTTTCTCTCAGTTCATCGTACTCAGAAAAGGTAAAACAGGAGGGCCATTTTTTAAAATTTTTTTTAATTTTTATTTTTTTGCGGGGTGTATATGTAATGACAAAGAAGAATAAAAGTGGGGAGAGCTTGATGGCTGCACTTACAGTGAGAAATTTCTGATCAGCTCTCTGTCTGATGACCTCTTCAGATGGATACGCCGTTTTGGAAAAAGCTACATTTTCACAAACTCTAGGGAATGAAAGGACAGAAACTCCACTTTAAATAAAGCTCTTTCTAACTTCCTTCTTCTGGAGAGAAGGAAACCAAATTCTTTGTGTAGGCAGTGATTTATATACACAGAGACATCCAAACCAGCAAACAATAACCCGAGCATCTCTAGTTTTCAGGCTCCACATATCACAGTCATGTGTTCAAAGATATCCATAAAAAAAACAATTTTCCACCTTAAAAAAGAGCTCTCTTTCTGACCTGTTGGGAACCACGTGGTGCTGACAGGCCAGCAAGGCCCTTTTCATCTCAAACATCTACATTTCATCTCTTTGCACATGTAATTTTGCACCTCATTGCTCCTAATTGAGTGGTTTTGAAAACCAACCCAGTAGAGCTATAATTCTCTGCCATGGCCACAGCATCAGAGAAAATAAGTTCTAAGACACTTCTGTGTATAAATAATTCTGCTGCCATGAAGTTATCCACAGGGAGTGTTGACAACTATCTCATTACTAGCTTATTTCTCCCTTATCAATCAAACTGCTTGTTTCTTCCCCCAGCCTCCTCCCAAAAGCAGAAGTGCAGGATTGCAGGGCTTCCTAAACACCATTTTCAGCATCTTCTTCCTCCCACAATAGACAATGCAGCTGTCACAGGAGCTGTCAACTCCAGGATGGAACTCAGGAATGAGACTCATATTAACTTGAAATCTTCCACAGCAATTTTCTGGAGTGAAAGGATGTCAGGTCTAGATCTAGTCACAAAGCCAAACTCCAGCTCAGGTAATTATATCCTGCTAACCCAAAGTCCCTCTTACTGTTTTAGCAGGAACATGAGTTTTCTTGGTAATACTCTGCTGTGGTTTATCTCAGAGACAGATGCATTTTGGTGGGGAAGGTGATTTCAGTAGATCTGGCCATCAAAACCGGTTGTGAGTTTTGGAGCAAACAGCATAATGTCTCTTTTTCTCAGGTGAGCATCAACAGCCTGGTTTCCAGCAAAGAAGAGCTGTTTGCTGAAACTGGAGCTTGGAGCAACAAATAATTCAGGTATTCATACCGAAGAGGAAGCTGAAAGTGGGTAGATTTGGATTGGACATTAGGAACAAATTCTTTGCTGTGAGGGTGGTGAGGCACTGGCACAGGCTGTCTGGAGAAGTTTGTGGATGCTCCATCCCTAGGAGTGTTCGAATTCAGGTTGGATGGGACTCTGAGGTCCAGTTGGCAATATGGTGACCCTGCTGATGGCAGGGGTGTTGAAACTAGATGAAATTTAGGGTCCTTTCCAGACCGAACCACTCTATGAATCTGTGATTCAAAGCTTCAAGGTCACAATATTATTATTGCTTGGGTCTGACCCAAGCAACCATACCCCAGGCACTGCAGGCAAACCTTCACCTCTTGCTGTCAATTCTCCACAAAACATCACCATGAAGCAAATAGTAGTGCAGCACAGATTTAAGGGTTCTATGTTGCTTTTGTGCCAAGCCATCAAGTACTTGCATGCTCTGGTTTCTACCACCTTTATATTTAGTTCATAATTAAACAAGCAAGGGACATAAATAGCTGACAGCTTAAAAGCACCATCTTACACTTTTTTCCTTGCTTTATAAACACAGACCTTACTTCTCACATAAACTAGAGAGCACAGCTATAACTCACTTTCCCCAGGACTGCTGTTTTTTTGCCTGAGTCCAGGGTATATTGTAATCTGAAGCTGAAATGCTTTTAATTTTTTTCCTTGAAATTTGTCTTTTTAAGTCAAAGAAAGTGGCTTTGCCCATACTGAGTATTGCTGGGTACATCTCTGAGCTGGAACATAGTCACAACAAAGCCCTGTGCTCAGGTCAAGGCAGTATAAGAATTTTTATTCCAATATGATGTGAGCCACAGTTTTTTATGAGTAAGTTAGAGGAAAGAACTAGTTGACTTTCTCCAGAACAGATCATGGCTGATGAAAGAAGTTAGTATGTTTATCTTAGCTTGGATATCCCCCCTGCCAAGGAAAAAATCTGCTGATACAAAAGGCCCTGGAGGATGGAGGGATGGTTGAATGGAGCTGAAAGCTGTCAAATGAACATCTAACTTTGAAACTTTGTCCTGAGCATTTGTCTCTACAGAAGATAAAAGGTGCAGTGCCTAGAGTGGGAAAACCCTAACTAGGTGCTTATGCCAAGATGCCCCTGCCCTGGGCTATAGGGCAGAAGAGCTAAATTTGGAGTCTTTGAGCACCATCTGCTGGCACATTAACAAGAAGGAGTGGGGCAGGAGTAGAGATTTCACCATGGCCACATCTGGGAGCAGAGCAAGGCTGCTGAAGGAACCCCAAGGTCTCCTTTGAGCCTCCATGGGGGAATGGAAAAAGGGATTCCAGGATTTAGATATCTAAATTAGACATCTACATGTGCTGTTTTGGCCTTCAGGTGCTTCAGAGCAGCTCATTCTCCATAGGCCATTCTCAGTCTTTACCTCAACCATCTTTTTGCTCCTTTGTTGCCTTTCCCTGCATCTTTCACCTGTATCCTATTTTTAAAATCACAACCCCACAGACCATAATGGCCTTGAACAGCAGCTTGGCTCTGAAGTCCTGAAATAGTCTCCTTTGGGGCAGATCAGATAGGGGATATAGGGGATTCTTGGCTACTGGATCCCATCTTGTCCCCAGTTTTGGATCCAACACACCTCCAGGACAGAGGTCCAGCAACATCTTATAGCTGAGCTGTATGGTCAAAATTTGGTTCTCTGTAAAATCATGGAATCATAGAATCATGGAATATCCTGAGTTGAAAGGAAATCACAAGAATCATCAAGTCCAACTCTTGACCCTACATAGCACAATCCCAAGATCACAGCAAGTGCCTGAGAGCATTGTCCAAGTGCTTCTCAAACTTTGTCAGGCTTAGTGCCGTGAACACTTCCCTGGGGAGCCTGTTTCAGTTCCCAGCCACCCTCTGGATATAGAACCTTTTCCTAATATCCAACCTACACTTCCCCTGACACAGCTTGATGGCACTCCCTCTGGTCCCATCACTGGTCACCAGAGAGAATAGGTCTGTGGAACCAGAAAAAATGTCTTTGTCCATGGCGACCAGTGCTATCTTCTTTTTCATAAATAATTTTCTTGCACCTATAATTTAGATGGGGACACAGTGTTGGAGCACTTATATTCATGCAGAAAACAGTGTTTTGCTGGAAGGAGGTAAACTATCTGCATATAATAGCAGAGCAGAAGTGACTGAGATGACAGTCAGAGATATGCAAGTGGCATATTGAATTTTACGTGCTGCAAATAGCAAAAGACAGTTGTCTCTTGATATGCTTGGATTAACAAAGTGCAGCATTTGGCACTGGAAGTGTTGCTGCCACAAAGCAGAAGATGGGACCATAGTCTCTCAGACTTAGACATGAAGCAGGCTGAAGGAGTTAAATGGTTGCAGTCCCATGAAACACTGGCTGTGAGGCATTCATCAAATATGAGTCACCAAATCATCCTCTATTTTCAGTTTTCTCTGTGCTACCATGAATCTAACACTGAGGGAAGGTGAGAAAGCAGGGCTGGAACTGGGGTGAGTCCCAGCTCTTGGGACTGTTCAATACAGGGGATTCTTGGTTTGAAGTTTTAAGCACATTTCTAACCGTCTTAGCTTGGGGAAAAAATATATTAAAAAAAAAGAATTTGAAGAACCTGATATATCTCTTTCAGGGAAAAGAAAAATGAAAAAAAAAGTCCCAAATAGTTTATTGACCCTAAACCAGAAAGGGATAATGAACAGCAGGTGGAATGCAGGGTGGAAACCACAGCCTCATCAGAAAATCACAAAATCACAAAAAATGGCTGGGGTTGGAAAGGATGTTTTCTGCTGAAGTACTCAAGAAAAGAAGGCTCTAGAGATGCAGAAGACATCTCAGGATGTGGAAGATTCCCTGAGATACAGAAGATGCCAGGATGTCTGAGATGACCCAGCCCTTCTTTAACCTATGCATGCTGTAGGATCCTCCTGCAATATGCATAAGACACTTGGAGTTCCAGCACTGAAACAAAAGCCCCATACCATAGGAACCTATTTTACCAGGTACCAAGCAATAAGACATGAGCGAATGGTCTCAAGTTGTGCCAGGAGAGGTTTAGATTTGATATCAGGAACAATTTCTCCAGTGAAAGGATTGTAATGCATTAGAACAGGTTGCCCTGGGATGTAGTGGAGTTAGCATCCCTGGAGGGATTTAAAAAATTTGTGGATGGGGCACATAGAAACTTTGTTTTGTGCTGGGTTAACAGTTGGACTCCATGAACTTAGAGGTATTTTCCAGCCTTAATTATTCTATGCAAATAAAGATCCCCCCATGGCAGCTCCTTCTTAGCAACAGCACATGCAGTAAAAGGACGAAATTGCAGGGCATTGTTCTTAAATTTAGACACCCACATGGCACAAAACAGAAGGCTTGTCCTAACTACATTTTCAAGAACTTTATATAGGAACTAATGCCCCTACAAAGAAGCACAAAGCCACAGGTGAAGCAGTGCTGGATTATCAGCTGGAATTGATGACCTTAAAGGTCTTTCAGAACCTAAATGTTTCTATGATTCTATGACTTGAGTTCTCTTTTCAGACAGCAAGCCCAGCTTAGAAATTGCTTCAGCCTTGGAGCCAGACCTGTTGAGCACCACTCAGCACCGCTGAAATAAATGCAGTCATAAGACAGGTATGAAATAGAAGGGGGCCAGGTTGGGGTGGATGCACAATACATGTCTTTGGTTTGTGCAGTGCTGTCCCACCTTTTAAAAAGGAGTAGGTCTATTCATTTGGGGCTACGAGCAACCTGGTCTAATGGAAGATGTTCCTGTCCATATTTGTGGGGTTGGAATAGGATGATCTTTAAGGTCGATACCAACTTAAACCATTCTGCCATTCTATGATTTAGATGCACATTATCTTTTTGAAGGGGCCATTGCAAACTGCAAGACAATCTATTTTCTTATCTTCCCAGAATCCCTAGAGAATAAATCTTGCATCCCAGATTGCTGAAACAGGAGGTTTCCTGCCTGCTGGCAGCAATCTCCTTCCTCCCTCCCTCTCATGACCAGTCTCTCTGGGATGGTAAGTCAATCCCCCAAGACAATCCCCAGACTCTGCTTCCTTGAGTCCTGCTTGGTCATGTAGATGAGCTCTAAGTCCCAACGTCCCCCTGCTCAGTTGAGGGCAAACCCTACTGTCCATGAGCTGAGCCAAAAATTAAAACCAGGTTTTACACCACAGTTTTGCGTTTCCCCTGCCTCCCTATACCCAAAGTTCCTCTCTGCACTTTCAAATTAGGAGGTATGTCAGGCTCGTGGAACCAGGCCCAAACTTTCCTGAGAAAACACACCAGAGTCAAAGGCATGTTTTGAAAATAAATAGCAAAGCCGGCAAGCAAGGGTGATGGAAGACGGAATCAGAATTGTTAGAAGCTGGTAGGAGTAAGCTAAGAGGGGCTCTGCATGGTAGCTTCACACAGGACTCAGCCTCCTGCCAACAATATCTGGGGAATATTGCTCAAGAGCCAAAAGAATGAACACTGATTCTTGGGAAGCGAAGAAATTAGAAGTGTCTGTCCTGGACACTCCAAACACATGAGGAACAATAATAGAGTGGGCGAAATAAGTGTGGAGTTAGGGTTAAAAAAATACAAGGAGAAACTGGGCAAGAGTAAAGCACATCAGAGTTATAAAAAGAGACAGAGAAGGGAATTTTATTCATGAGGTTTCCAAACTCATTTACCATTATTGCAGGCATGAGAATATTATTCTGCTGCTGTCAGGGGGCATGTGATGGGGCTCCAGCCATCAGAAAATCACTGCCAGCTGTCAGAGGGCCAAGTCTTTAAGGGTCATGGGCCAACACCAATCACGCTGTCAAGGAATACACTTGCTTGTCAAGGGATTAGCAGTCTGGCCTCCAAAGCCTTCAGAGAGCATTGGCTTCAAAACAGGGGATGGTCATGTGAATAGCACAGTCTCTGACAATGGAAGCAGTGGGTAGAAATGCTCCTTTTAGGTACAGGAGTAAGGAGTACAAGGAGGAAGGTGTTCAGCTGCTTCTGGTTGGCTCTGGTACATAAGGAGCTCTGGGTAGAAGAGAACATCTTTGATTTGACAGCACTAAAAAACCAATTAAATTCATTCAGAAGCACTGCTTAGCCTTTGACCAAATGGGCTGATGGATGACAGTGACCTCTGAATGCACTGCAGCTTTCTTTGGGAAGACTGGCATGAGAGACCAGCAAATCTGTGCTGGAGTCTCACTGAATTTTATTCCTCTTTCATTCAAGCACCAGCACTACTCTTACCTATGACAGTTGCACCTCTTTGTGAACAAGGCACCTGGTTTGGGTAGCATAACTGATGCAGACAATTCGGTCCCCCACCTTGTTCAGCAATGATCCCAGAGAAAAGCCAGTCCTAGAACCAGCAGGGCTTATTCTGTGGGTGCTTTTTCTTATTTTACAGGTGATGAGACTAGACTTGGCTGTTGAAGTCTAGGCTGCAAAGAAGTCATTGTATCCATTTCCCTTAGACAGTCACACTCAAGATTTTATCAGAAAGCTACAAAGCTATATTAATATAGATCACAGAAATCACACATTGTTCATGGATGGTGTTCTACGGTTTGTGCTAAGAACATTGGGTCAAGTTTAAACCATATATAAGCATTGCCTAACTTTTAGGTCACACCTACTGTGGCATTTGAGCTCAACCACTGAGTGATTCAGACTGTCCACAGCTGCCATGCCCAGCAGTCAGTGCAAGGAGAAGTTGCCTGAGACAGGAATTCAGTATTAGATCATATCCACTTACCATTGAGGTCATAATGCTTTAACAGGTAGAACTCAGTATATGATTTGTGCCCATGATGTAACTTCATATGTTATATTCAGGTAATTCACATCGCAATTAATTAATTATGTCACAATTCTGGATGAAACTTTTCAGAAAAGTGTGTCATGATGGACCCCTTCTTACCTGAAGTTTTGATGTGACACACCTATGAATTTTGGCATGTCATAGAATCAAAAAATCATTTAGGATGGAAAAGACCGCCAAGATCGAGTCCAACCTTTGACCAAATATCACTATACCCACTAAACCACATCATTGTGTGCCACACCCTGTGGTTTCTTGAACACTTCCAGGGATGGTGACTCAACCACTACCCTGGGAAGTACATTCCAATGCTTGGCAACCCCTTCAGTGAAGAAATTCTTCCTAATGTCCAAAATGAACCTCCCCTGGCACAGCTTAATGCTATGCCCTCTTGTCCTGTCACTAGTTGCCTTGGAGAAGGGGCTGACCCCCACTTGACTACAACCTCTTTCAGGTAGTTGTAGAAATAAGATCTTCCCTTAACCTCCTTTTCTCCAGACTGGACACTCCCATCTCCCTCAGCCCCTCCTCACATGAATCACTGTCTAGACTAAAGATTCATTGCCCTTCTCTGGTCACATTCCAGCATATCAATGTCTTGTCCTGACAGATTCAGGACTGAACACAGGATCTGAGGTGCACACACGTTCATGGGGACTGCCCTGTTCCTGCTTGCCACACTATTTCTGATACAGTCCAAGATGCCATTGGTCTTCTTGGCCACCCGGGCACATGCTGGCTCATGTTTGGCCAGCTGATTGTCAAAGAGCATCTGCAAGTCCTTTTTCAGTGGGCAGTTTTTCAGCCACTCTGCCCCCAGCACTGCCGGGGTTGTTGTAATCCAAGGGCATTACCCAGTACATGGCCCAGACCCCCAAATCCAGCCTGTCCAGATCTCTCTGCAGAGCCCTCATGCCCTCCAGCAGATCAACACTCCAACCCAACTGGTGTCATCTGTGGATTTACTGAGGATGTCCTTGATCCCCTCATCCAGAACATCAATAAAGGTATTAAACAGGACCCTCCCCAGCCCCTTCTCCTGGGTTACTGGGGGTCTCCTCTGCTCCCTGTCCCTATGTACCAGGTCAGGGGGCCCATTGTCTTAAAGATAATTGGCGTTACTGTTAAAGACTGAGGTGAAGAAGGTATTAGGTACCTCAGCCCTGTCCTCATACTAATGACAATGTCCCTCCCTGTATCCAATAAAGAATGGACATTTTCCTTGGCCCTCCTTTTGTTGTCAATGTGTTTATAAAAATACTTTTTATTATCTTTCACAACAGTGGCCAGATTGAATTCTAGCTGAGCTTTCACTATTCAAATTTTCTTTCTACATGACCTAATTGCATTCTTGTACTCTTCCTGAGTAGCCTGCCCCTTCTTCCAAAGGTCATAAACTCTCTTTTTTTTTTCCCCAGAGTTCCAGTGGAAGCTTCCTGTTCAGTCAGGCTGGTCTTCTTCCCCAGTTTAGATTGGATATCAGGAAAAATTTCTTCACCAAAATGAACAAGATTCTCTGTTCCATGACAGGGAAGTGATGGAGTCACCATGCCTGGAAGGATTTAAAAGACATATAGGTATGGCACTTACGGATACAGTTTATTGGTGGGCTTGGCAGGGGTGGGTTAGTGGTTTGGCTTGGTAATTTTAACAGGACTTTTCCTTCCTGAATCATTCTGTGATTCTATAACTCACTTCTGCAAAATCAAATCCACTTCTTGATAGCTGATGCCACAATAAAGAAGGGTTAGAAAAGCTCCAGAAAATGTCCTTCTTTCCCTGTCTAGTAACGAGCTGTCCTACTGAGTCAGCTCATCAACAACTTACTGTGGAAATTCAGGGACACAAGTCACCCCAGAAGAAAGTGGGAAGTGGAAACATATTATATTTCTTTGTGTTTCTTTTTATCCCCCTTAGTTCTTAGGTCTGAAATACTCAACCTATGCTAATAAAGTAAAATTGAATTGTCTGAGCAGCCCCTTTTATTAATGACTCGTTAAAGAAAAGAGTTCGGCTGAGGTGTAAGTTGATTAGCTCACTGGTAATTAACTGATACCCACAAAAGTAACACAGGATATTGTCAAGTAAATAATGACTTGATCTTTCCTTTCCTCCTCCTCCCTGCAGTAAATGAAAGAAATATAACATTACATGAGCAGAATGTGCTTCATTTCCAGGCTCACAATAAAAATTTTCATATGCTTAGGATAAATATGCCATTTTCCTAGAGATCGAGAAAAAGAAGAGTAGTTGCCTTCCCCACTGATGGTGAAGCACAACTGAAGATATTTCAATTTTTTTTAACATTTGACATTTTAATATATGTGCATCTGCTTACCACTGAGACTTTTTTTTATTCGCAGAGGTTTTCTCCTTTTTGTTTCAGAGATTTTTTTTGAAAGTAGCAATATAAGGAAATTGCTTTTGCTGTCCATGAGACCAAGTGACAAGCAGTGCACAATTGGCTGGACAGGATTTATAGAGTATGATAAATCACCTTCCACGTTCAGACGCTAACTGATTCATTAGACAAAATACAGGCGATGAATGGTTTATGGATGCTTTCTTCCTTAAACTGAAAGTTATAAGAAAAGGGAAAACACTGGCAACAGCTAATTATTCCAAATCCATTCCTACTGCTGTTTTAGAATAACAAAAGTTTCAGCCTTTCTCCCTCACAGACCAGATTAGCCTGTCTTCCAGCCAGTTTCTTGCTTCTTGACAATATTTTTCCTTCAAAATGTGCCTTAAGTAACCCTTATGTCATTAGGACTTCAGTTCCTGCAGTAGGTGGTCACTGAGCTGTCCTTGACCAATCTCCAATTGATCACAAGGGAACTGGGCAGGGACTTTTTACAGTGGCATGCAGTGATAGGACAATGGGAGATGTTTTTAAACTGGAAGAGGGTAAGCTTAAATGGATGGTAAGAAGTAATTCTTTGTTGCGGGGGGTGGTGAGGCACTGGAACAGGTTCCCCAGAGAAGCTGTGGATGCCCCATCCCTGGACATGTTCAAGGCCAGTATGGAGGGGGCTTTGAGAACCTGGTTTAGTGGAAAGTGACCCTGTCTCCCATGGCAGGGGTGTTGGAACAAGACGATCTTTAAGGTCTTTCCAACAATAACCTTTCTGTGATTCTATGATCATACACTGCAATTTGTATGACTGGGAAGGACAGATACATACCAGGAGTTCACACTTTAAATCAGTGGTACCAGAAACTTCAGAAGTATGAATCTAGATGGGCGAAGGCCTCAGATTGAAGAGCCTTGGCAGGACAGGTTAACAAACTGATGCTGACACCCCAAGCTTACTACTGATGGCCACCCCCTGCTTAATCCACCCAATGGTTTTGAATACTGTCAAGTCACATAAAACATGAACATTCCAAAATATTTCCTGCAGGGTTGAAAACATGTTAGTTGGAAAACAACTCTATTACCTCTGTGCCTCAGCAATACCATGATACTATGTATAGATTGTTACCTTAACTGCAAGCTGCCAGTGCTCTCCCTTCTCTTTCCCAAAAGGAGCTGAATGCAAAAGAGAACTAGTGATGTGTTCTCCTCTACACTCCTTCTTGTCTCCATTCATGGGAAGGGAGCTAGGATAGGAACAAAAAGAGAGGAGCGCTGCTCCTGCTCTCACCATCCAAAAACTGCTACTGTTATTTTACATCCCAAATGGACTCAGTGCTTTCTGTTTAAGCACTGTAAAGAGCCCATGTTTCATGACTCTCCTCCTCCAGGATATCTCTCCTCCCAGATTTCAAATAGGGAATTCATAATTTGTCCTGAGGATAGATGGCTCAAATGAATACAGAATATATATAGAATATATACAGAATACAGAATACTATACAGAAGCAACAGGCTGCCCAGGGATATAGTGGAATCACCATCTCTGGAAGTGTTCAAAAAAACCTGTGGATATGGCACTGGGGGGGCATGGCTTAGTGGTGAGCATGGTGGTGGCAGATTAACAGTTGCATTCAGTGATCTTAGAGGTTTTTTCCAATCTTAATGATTCCATGATTCTATGATTCTAAGTGAGATTACTTTCCTTAAATGCCTCAATTCCAGCCAGCTGAGGTCAAAGCAAGTCCAAGACCCAATTAGGTATGCACCTTCCATAGATGCTGTGAGTAGAGAAAATCCAACAGGAGCTTCACTGACCTCAAACCAAAGCAGAGTTCTTTTCCAGAAGAGAGTAAGGACCTGGGATTCATGACCTTACCTAACCTCATCCAGCCAAAAAAGCCAGACATTTAAGCTTAATTTAGTTCATAAAATCATAGATATTTAGTGCCCTTAGAGACAAAGCACCTGAGCTTTGGGATATGACACAGGATGTAGAGAAGTTCAGTGATCCCAGGGCATCCTTCCTGGTTTTCAGCTGTTGCTCAGAAAGAATCCCCAATAACACAAGATGCCAGCATTTAAGAAAGTGAACTGAGCCTGTAAAGCAGGATTCAAACTGAAATTGACGCACTTAATTATTGTGACAACTTCGTGTGAGTCTCTTCATTTTGAGATCTGTTTGTAAATTAGAAGGCAGAAAAGACAGGTTGCTATGTTTTTTCCTAAAGAGAAAGCAGTTTACGAGTGTAAACAATGAACTTTTATGGCATTTGCTTTTACTATTTTAAAGCACTAGAAGAATTCCAAAGCACAAAAGCAAACCAATTCTCAGACTTCTTTAAGAGTCAATGAGATTGAGGCACATGCCATTTATGCTTTTGAAAATTCTCCTTCCCTTGACAGATTTTCATTTGATGTTTCAGCTTAAACCAGTGTACATTTACCATAGACATTTTGCAGCTGGTAAGGGCTCTGATTCACATATAAGGGTGAATTAAGCTCTGATAAGTGGAGAAGAGTTTTCCTTCCACAATTCTCAGTGTGTCAACTGCTTCTCCTTTGGGAATGGATGAACAGCAGGTTTATCTCCTCCCTTACCAATTTCAACCCTGAAAATTAGTGCAAAGTGACATGAATTTTACTTCATACTAGTACAATGGGTTGAAAGCTGCAGGTGCTTGGAGACACCTACGCAGGCTGTGTGCTTGCAGAGCAGTAACGACCAGGTACAGAAAAGCTTCAGCTTAATCCACTGCCACAACAAAGCAAACATCCTCATTTTGGTAAAATAAGGCCTGCTGTGGATGGTATCACCTGCCTCAGCTTTTGATTTTAAAGGGTTTGGGATAAATTTTGATAGATCTGAGCAGACAGGCTTTTGCTGAAAAAGAGTGGAGATGAGAAAATACTTCCTTAACATCTGCTTGGAAGATCAGTTGTAGGACTGAACCATCTTCTGCACCAGGGAATGCTCTGTCCCTGGCAAGTCACACCTCCTTCCCTAAATAGCTGCATTCAGGAGCCCCTGTTTCCATCAATCCTTCATAACGCTATTCAGGTGGTTGTATTCATATCTGAGCCCATCAGTTCTGGGTGCTCACAGCATCCACAGAGCTGCAATCCATGATGCTGTCATTCACCACTGCAATCAGTTGCCAAAATGCAACAATAGCCTCGAGAATATGACTAAGAACAGCCATATTACACTGGGGAAATTATGAATATTTATATGGCTCTAGGACATGAGTCCCCTTGATGATAATTTACAAATGCCCAACTTCATTTAACTCCAGCACAGGCATTTCTGCTTTACCTAGCAATGAACATGCAATCAGATCTATTAAATTAAAGTTTCTTGGATCAGATCCTTCTTCACGTCAGGAAACTGCTTCTCTTTTTCACTCATTCAGGTGCCAATAACTTACCATGATATTGCCCAGGCATAATTATCATCATCTCAGCACCAGTGCTTATAAAGAGCCCTCAAACTCCAGGGCACATTACAAAGAGTCTGATTCAATCTCTTATAATCCTACTTTTAGCATCTTAGTCATGCTATTTGCATATAAATCAATGGGCTAAATTACATGTTACACAGGATTGGGCTTGTAGAGGTGTCAATGCCCTTTTCCTGTAGCCAGTATAGACCAGGCAATTCAGAAAGCTGCCAATAATTACATTTGGAGCTGCAGTATGTAGAAACCAACTTTATAATGGAAAGTAAGACTTCAGAGCTGAGAGTCATGACTCAGGATTCCACACCTAAGATGGTGTAAATACTGTACAACCCAATTAAAAAAAAAGGTCTTAGAAGAGGGACAAGTTCATAAGATGCTTAGAGGGCTGGAGGACTTATTCTGTGGATTTAGGTTGAGAGTGTTGGGATTGTTCAGCCTGGAGAAGGCTCCAGTAAACTTCATTGCTCCTTCCAGTACCTAAAGGGGCTCTGAGAAAGGTGGAGAGGGAATTTTGACAAGGGCGTAGTGTCTTAGGACAAGGCAAAATGGTTTTGAACTGGCAGAAGGCAAACTCAGATTAGATACTAGGAAGAAATTATTTTATGTGAGAGTGGTGATGCACTGGAACAGGTTGTCCAGTTAAACTGTGGATGTCCATCCCTGGAATTGTTTGAGGCTTTGAGCAACTTGCTCTCTTAGAAGGTGTCCCTGCCTATGGTGGGGTGGGGCAGTTGGAACTAGAGGATCCTTAAGATCCCTTCCAACCCAAAACAATTCTGGGATAATTACCTGTAATATTTGAACAGGCAATACGTAGGACAAAATTCAGTTTTATTTTTGTGACTGATATCTTTATTTTAACATTATGAGAACCAAGCTGTGAAAACATTTTCAAGATTTTATATCAGTTTTATCTTCCCCTTTGCACACATTCACTGATGAGAGAGAATAAGTACAATTTCCCCAACATATGTCTCCATAATGAGTTCTAAACAATCTGCTTATTAGGTCTCATTTTATGCAGAAATAAAGCAACCAGCAGCATGAGCCATGATAAAGTGTTTGCACAGAGCAGAGAGAGATAAAAGTGTTCCTCAGGTGTCATTCCCTGAATTTACTTGATCACAAGGAGCTGAACACATGCCATTCTTGAGCAGCAGTCCAGTTCTAAAATACTACTGGATCCACACACTAAAGTGACAGGACATATCCCTCTAGTGGTGTAAACTGACATGATTCAATTACCCACGGATCGGTTAAGCCATCAGGTTTCAGGGCAACATTAAACTGTATGGATAGAGGATCGTTTGCCACAGGCAACCCGAGGCCACAGGAAACTACTCCATCGGTATTACAAGCACATTTTTAGTAATACTGAAAATAAGCATTTCAGTATCTCTGTTTGGTTTTTGCTATTTCAGAAACAAGACATTTCCTTCATAGGCTGTACAGATCAGACAAAGAAAAGACAATGCCTGGACAGAAGTAGGTTTGATCATTTAATCAGACAGACCACATTTAGATGTAAAGAACTTCAGGCTGTCACATTATATCCCAGTGCAGTAATGGATAGAACAAGGCATAGCTCAAGGTTACAGAGGAAAAGTACTGATTTTGATATGTATTCTTGTAACAGCTGAAGCAGTCAAAGCTGGTTTTGTGGAAGTCGAGTTTACCTCCACAAAACATTTTCAGGGGAAAAAAAGCATCTATTATAATAGTTTTGGGCTGCCTCTTCAATACTATCCTTCTGAGTGCAGTGACTGAAAGGTTTGTGAGAGTTGAAAAGCAGAGGACCAAGCCAGAGAAAAAGTTAAAAGTAAATGCAGACTGTGATGGACAATACTCCAGAAACATGCCAAATAAATAAAAATTCCCTAGTGATTGAAATTAAGGCCTAGCTGTCAAATTTTCTCATATTTCTGCAGAAATCAGAATGGATGACAACCTACATTATTGGTATCTACCACATAAAACCTTTCATTAATTTACCTTGCCCAGTTTTAAAGCTAGTTTCATGCCTGACTTCTTTTTCTAGTGTGGTGGCAAATCTTCATGGCCACCCTGCAGGTGATGAGACAAGCACCAATACTTTCAATTATTTATTTAAAGCCAACTGTAATTTAACATTATAAAAATTGCCTACATTTTTGCCATTTTTGCTCCCGGTGAGTAAATATTTATCATTTAATATTTAACTATTAGTTTATACTTAAAATATTTCATAGTCCTCTCCTTAGTTTCTGATCAACTGCAATTTCAAATTTTTAATTATTTTTCTGTCAAGAACTTCTAATCTTAAAATGGTTTCTCATGAGAACAAAAAATCAGAGCTCTAAAAACTTAGTTATTACATAAACTGAACCATTAAAAGTCTGAAAAGCTCAATTGCATCAAGCAGGCCAGAATCCTCCTCATTGTTTACAGACAGTTTTTATTCATCTTGATCAGTCTGGTACTCTTCTAGACCCCAATCTTGAAAGTCTAAATCTGTGGAAGTAATCCAGGTCTGAAAAATATAGGAAGACATGCCTGCATATAAAAATGCACAGGGATTTTGATGATGTTTTGACAATTTAGATGTATTGTCACTGCCATCACTAAAATAAATTTTATTTTAGTGCTTTATAGCATGATGAAAAGTAGTGATATATGTAAAATACATCTCTACCTGATGCTGGAAGCAATTATATACAAACTGAACTTCAGAAGGCAACATAGGCTTCAAGATAGATGTATATATTTTGAAACAGCAGTATTTACAGTAGGAAAGTTCTGTGTTTAGATTGGCATTTCTTAGCTTACAGAAGGAAAGGTGAGAAGAAATAGGATGTGGAAAAAGAAGTCTATGTGTTTATATGCAGGTATAATAAATTCTGCTGGCCAGCAGTGTGTAAGCACTGTGTACAGCCCCCAGGGTGTGCCCGAAACTTCTCAAGTCTTTGCATTGCCTTTTGAAACACAAAACACGCACAGTATTATCAGGCCTTTACTGGTACACTTTATTCTTTTCCCTTGTGTGTCAAGTCTTTCCATTTTTAGATTGTACTTGCCTCTGGATACCAACTCTGCTTGAGAAGCACTTTGCATATTATGGGTATAAGTATAGTACGTGTAGTAAGCACTGAGGAAACTAAATAAGTCATCAGAGGAGAGGAAAACCTCCATTTAGTAGGCAGCGCTATAAAAAAACCTACTTCTTTCTCCCAGCCTACGAGGATGAGAAAAACTTGCCTCTTCATTGCCTTCAGGGAGAAATCCTTCAATGCGAAAGTGGTGAGGCACTGTCACAGCTTGCCTAGAGAAGTTCTGGATGCCCCATCCCTGGCAGTGTTCAAGGCCAGGTTGGACAGCGCTTTGAGTAACCTGGACGAATGGAAAGGGTCCCTGCCTGTGGCAGGGGGTTGGAACTGGATGGTCTTTAAGGTCCCTTCCAACTCAAATCATTCTGCGATGCTGTGAAGCTGTGTTTCGACACCGTGAAGGCAGCACGCTGCCTCGCTCGCCTTACAAACCCTCCATGAAATCTATAACGAAAACCAGAGTGGAAAGCTGAAGGAGGAAACCTCCTCACTGCCCCCAGAGGGGAGTGAAAAGCGGGTGAGGAGAGCGCCGTGATGTTGTACGTCCCGCCGCATCCTCATAGGGGCATCGCACGGGTTCCCTGAGAGCCCCGCGCCGGTATTTCCCCGCAGACTTTCCCGAGATCCACGCTTTTCACAACACGCTTCTCCACCCCGTTTGCTCCGTCCGACAGGCCGCAGCCCGTCCCCATGGCGACCGCTGCTCCGCCCCGCCGGGCGGGCCCAGCGCCGGCCCCGCCCGCTCTCCCGCCGCCGTTGCCGCTGCGCTCCAGGCCTGGCGCCCTTCTCCCTCAGTTTCCCCTGTCCCCTGGCTCTGCTCTAGCCTGGAGCGGGCGCCGCGATGGCTCCGGCCGCCGACCGAGAGGGTTACTGGGGTCCGCCGACCTCCACCCTGGAGTGGTGCGAGGAGAACTACGCCGTCTCCTACTATATCGCCGAGTTCTGTGAGTGGCCGCTCCGGCCCCGGGTCCTGTCCCGGCCCACCGCCGCCTCCATCTCCCTCTCCGCAGCCCTTCGCGCTCTCTCCCCGCGGCGGGGAATCCCTTCCCCTCTTTCCTGCGGGGTGACGGTGCCGCTGCCCCTCAGCCAACCTTAGTGGTTAGAGATGGGTCTTTTCTGCCGCCTACCCCCACAAATCCGTGTTGGAAGCTCGGGGTGGCATAGCCCCTCTCTCTCCAGCGTGTTGTTTGGACCCCCATCCCAAGCATGTCCCTTCGACCCGTGTCCGTAGGGATGGCAGGGCTGGAGCGGGGGTATCGGGGGCCTGCTGGGATGGGGTGGCCCGTGAGGTGGGTCCTGAGGGTTACCATAGGAGCTGGGGTGGTTGTGTGGCACCACAGGCATGGGTGAAGAGAGGGGTTCTCGCTGGAGTCGTGCTTGAGATGCTGCGCCGTGAAGCCGCACGAGTCTGCTGTTCCGCTCCTTTTAAGAGGTGGAACTATGTGCCCCGCCTGGACGGTCAAACCAAGTGAAACTGATCAGGGAGAGAAAAGGTATCTTCCTATGCAAGATGTGTCTTCATCCAGGAAAGATACCTTCCCCCAACTGGTATTTGGTGTCTCGAGATGACCATCATCGATCAGGTGGCTCTGCTGCTGGTGGTGGGACTTAAACGAGACATGAAGGGTCGCTCTGTTGCACGTGATTCTCTTTTAGGATAGCTCAGAGCCCTGGCAAGAGAGCAGGCCATTGGTTTGACCTCGAAAACTCTGTTATTCAGAAATGGTCAGAATTTAGCATGTTTTACGGAAACAAAGAAGGGGCTTCAACTACAGGGTCATCCATCAGGTGCTTGAAAAAAAGAGTGTCTTGCAGGTGATAAAAGATCAAGCCCTCTATCTCTGAGGTTTTGTTGAAAAACTAATTATTTTTGTATCCTGGGCATTGACTTTAAAGCGTTTATTAATTATAATTATATGCTACTGCCTTGGAGACGCCCTGTACTACAAAAAAACTATAAGGTAGGTGGCTGCCTTTGAAGTGTTAGGGCCCTGGGTGCTTAAGTGACCAGGCTCACCTACCCTGAAGTGCTTGAAGTGGGCAATCTGCAGAGGCCTTTCACATATCTGGGTTGCTTCAGCAGCGGTTTGGAAGAGCTTGGCATACAGAAGACAGAGGGTTCTGGGTATCCTTGCCAAGCTGGTGACTCCTGGTTGCAAACACTGACGTGTGTGAGGATCCAAAATGAATAATTGTGAAAGAGGTTTCAGAGTGTAGGAATAGGAAGGAGAGCAGGATCTGAAATGAACAACAGCAGCATAAGCAGCTTAGAAGCTGAGAGGAAAAAGGAAGTTGATGTGTAGATTTATGGCCGAGACGAGGCAGGCTGGCTGAAAAGGAAACAAAATTAAATACTCTTAAAAAGGGACAAACTTAGAAGTCTAAATAGATGAGACTTTTGCAGAGTGTGTATTTTTGTGTTTTCCTTGTCAAGCATAACTTGTGAGATAATTCTCATAGGGAAAGAGAAGTTGCTTCACTAATGTAAAAATAAATTTGACTAGCATGAAAATTTTTTAAATAATCCTTGCATTGTTGGCCTTGTTAACTGATAATTTTGTTTACTTTTGGAAAGTTCGGGAGAAGATGAGAATGAGAGTAATGGGAGGCAGAAAGGCTTGTGTTCTGAAGAAAAAGGGAGTAATTATACAAGGTCTGATCTGTTACTTATGGTTTTGGTGTTTGGGACCACTTTTTGTTGGTCTCTCAGCTGCATTGAAAAAAATATATATAAGGGCTGTGCTGTAAGATAAAACATTTAAATTTAAAATAAATGCCAAAAAGTAAGTAAGCCTGCTGTGGTGTATGATTAGGTTAATGGCAGCTAATTTCAGTCCAGATGCCAAGATGGGTTAGGTTTTCTCCTGCAGTGGTTCTGTAACAGTGCTTTCAGGCTCTGAGGCAATAAGTGTTATGGGGTTATTATTTGAAGTTTTACCTTACAGAAGAGTGAAAATCAGTTTCTGACTTGGTACCACTCAGGTAAAGCTGATTGTATGTAAAAATTTTTGCATTAAGTGTTTGCTATTAATAATTTATAAGAAACTTTAGAGGCAAAAAGATTGAAGCATAGTGGCAAGTCCAAAACAAATAGGTTTCCGGCTGAAGACCAACAGAAAGCTTGTTGTGCAAATTACATTTTTGTTCTATTTAGGAATTTGGTTTTAACATGCTGCTTTTAGTACAAAATTGCTACATTGTGTTCCAAAAGCCCACATGCAGTTCCTTGCCATTCACACCTTAAAGAACTAGTGTAAGCGAGGACAGCTTGTCAATCGTATGTAGTGAGAGATGTGGAAGTGAGGTGAGGTGATGGTGTAGCACTTCGTACTTGTATTCCCTTGATGTACTCCAAACACAATGACATGCATTCAAAAGGTCATTTTTTTAATAATGAAAAATGCTTTTTCTTGCCTTTCTGAGTCTGCACCTAGTCAGTTTTTCTCCCCTGTGGAGGTGGATGACTAACTGCTCTACATCACATCCGTCTTTAGAATATTAAACCAATTGAAATGGAAAACCAGTTGAAAATAATCGTTTTGTAAGCTTAACTCTATTAAGCCTTAAAATGAGTCTTATATCCCCCACTGATCAAACCTATTGTATGGTGTAGTAATTCCTTTTTCAGGATTTCTCACTGATTGACTCCTGTGTGCTGGAGGGCAAAGAGTAGACATGTTTGGGTTTTTTTCTTCTTTAAAACTAAGTCTTTCCGGGTCCTAGTGCTTGAAACTTTTGTGCACTTGATTAAGAAAATAGTAAGGGATAAACCCACCATCCTCTAACATAAGCAAATAGAAAAAGGGCAAATATAAGTTCTGGTTGCTGTTTCTAACACTTATCACTCAAATGTTGCAGCTTACTCCTTATTTTAGCAGGGTTAATGTTTCAGGCCAGTGTAACCTATGCAGCATTGAGTTTTGGGGATCTGTTTTCATGTGAATATCTACGACAGGAGCCTTACCCTTCTTGCATTCAGTCATCCCTGTAAGAAGAGTTTCTCTTATAGAATATGATGAGTGAATATAACTAATTTTCACGTATTCCCTTTGCTGAAAGCATGTAGAGTAGTACCAATTAAAACAAGTATTTTAGATTCAAAGGAGCCCTGTGTGGTACATGAGGGCTTATAATTCTCAGTCAGGAGAATCATGGGGGCAAATTTCTTGTTGTTATCAACAGAATGCTGTGTTCCAGTTTGGATCAAACTTGAGTTATGTTTCCAGTTATGTTACTTTGGACTATCATTGTGCATGAGTAATATGCATCATCAACATTTCTGGTTTAGAGATAGTATATCCTTATGCTGGCATTTACAGCAGCAAGCATCTAAAACATTGCTTCAGACTCCTCAAGGAATTGGTGAAGTTGTTTCTTTCTTGGCTTCTAGTCTTGTCTCAGCATGTTCTGGTATCTTTGTATAAGAAAATATTTTTTTAAATTATTATTATCATCATTACCAGAGTTACATCCATTAGGTTTTTTTTTTTTCATTAGAGATCTGGTAAGTGACTTCTTGTGACTGGGATTTCCTTATGGGGTTCTTATTTAAGAAAAGAAACTCACCCATGTCATGAGAATCTGCCCATGTTTCTAGCTATTTTTGTTCCGCTTCCCTAAAGCCTTGTCTGATTTTTTGCTTCAGACAGGAGACTGAGATAAGATTACTGTTACTTGTGTTGTTCAGTGTGAGATATCTCATTATCTCACATCTTGGATGGCACAGAGTGCTGTCCAAGCATTCTCTATATTGTGAACAGTGGCACAAAAATACTGTTGTCTCTTTTTAGGCACTGCTTGAGAAGTCAGCTGCCAAAGATGCACAGATCTCTATTTTCCATGGGGATTGTTACTCTAAAACACAAAAACTTGCAAAATTTACTTACAATTAGAATAATGTCATTAATGTTGAATTTGTGCTGCCACGTATGGATTGTCACTTATTCCTCGTGGGTGTCCTGTTGCATTCTGCCTTTTTTGCCAGAGGCTTTGGAAAGCAGCCAGAGACTGTTGGGCTAGGTACTCTCTATGTGAGAATAAGAAAACTAAGATAAAGCCAACTGTCTGCCTTCAAAAATTTCAGTGTTAAAGTGGCAGATGAGGGAAACATCATCATCAAGTTTAATTGGGTGTGATCAGCCCAACTGCCTGACTGAGATGAAGCAATTTAAAGATAACATGACACAGATGAGTTCTGAAGAATGGGTTAACAGAAGACAATGTTACAGGCCTGTAGACATTAAGAATGAAAGGGATTGAGTGTGTAAATTTAATGACCTCATTGGAGGAAACCACATCACAACTTTCCTCTGGAAATTTATCTGGCTTCTTGAGGGAGCTCCCTCAACTGAGGGGACACTGCAAGCAAAAAGATAAAGGAAGCATTAAACTAATTGATGGTGAGTGTAAAGTCAAGTAGAGTGTGCAGAATAGTGCTCACCTGTGCGGTGCGTTTTAGGATGAACACTTCTAGCTTGTGTTATGTGCTGTGGACAAAAATAAGTTGAAGGAGGGGTTCCTTTCCCCAAAGAATAATATAGCAGAAGCAAAATCATAAGCCAGATGGTCTCTCCTGTCATGGTTTTTTATTTCTTTCTATTTGATTTTGAATCAGTGGCCAATACTGTTGCATTAATTTATTTCTTTTCTGGTCTGTAAAAGTACATTCTTGACTTAAGCCTAAAGGTATTCTTGTCACACTATTTTGATGCCTTTTGCTATCACTAATGATTTATATATTATTTTTAATTCTTCCTTGATTTTTATCTTTCATCCATGATGCAACTCTACCTTTTATCTCATGACAGCCTAATTTTCAGTTTTCCCACCAGCCTTCATTGAAAGATGGGGTTAAAAGCTCCTGGAAAGTTGATTTCTCCAATCATCAGTTCTTATTTATCCATCATGTTATGGATATGCTTAAAACCTGGCAGATGCTCTGCTAGTGGACCACATGTGTGTTTATCTACTAACGTGTGTAGTTATTAAGTGACAATAAAATTCTTAAATATGGTTTAACAAAGCATTTGATAACTCTGTAATTAGTGCTTCATATTCAGTACTTGTACAGCTGGCAGTTAGACATCTGCCACTCCAAATAGCATTGACATTTGTACAATTTAATTTTTCTTATGTGCAGACTGAGGCAGACAGGTTTATGAACTGCATTATATGCATTATATTATATTTGTAGCTAGAAATAGGAAGATTAATGTAAAATAAATTATCGTAGAGGAACACCACTGACTTCTAAGTTACTTTTAATGAGCTTTTAGTCACAGATTAAAAACTTTTGCCATTATTGGAAGACAAAAAGTCTTCTGTCTGGGGTTTGTTGTGTCCTGGTGTCCTGCTATTTATGTAATACGTTTTCTGTATTTGGTGGTGCTTTTCACAGATAAGTGGGAAAGCCTTTTTTTTTTTTTGAGGAGATTTAATTATCGATGCAAAAGTGTTCAAAGGAAGTATGGGAATTGTCTCCAGTCCCAACAGCTCAGCAGTGTATGGTTGTTTTATCTTGCAATGTGTGCGAGTGCTCACACACTTGGCTGTTTCTCTGACTGCCTCAAGAGGATCATGGAAAGGTTTGTGGCTCATGGAAGGTTAATAAAATGCAAAGAGTTCTTTTATTTCAAAATGTGTATCAAAACATGACAATATAATGCTAGAAGAGAACCCACTTGCAAGTGGTTATCAGGGCAAAGCTACCTACCTTAGATTGCTTTCTAGCTGGGGGGCTCTTTGGACCTGCCTCATTAATTACACTCATTCTTCTGTCCATTAGCAGAGAAGCTGAGCTGCTGCATGAGTTAAAGGTGCTTGGTTATTCTGTCTTTGTGGAAGTACTGCAAAGAGCAAAAGAATATGTCAGGAAGAGAGAAATTCTAGAGAAGTTTGCAGTAAAAAAAAAAAAAAAAAGAGCAAAACCACTTTAGTGTCAATCATTTACCATTAATTGATCTGAATATGCCCATATAGGCAAGCTCAGGGTAGAGTGATTTTACTGAGTACTGTTTAGATTTAAGGTTTCAGGCACCTTTCAGACCCTTTTTTGTGCTTGAAAATGCAAGTATAAATTTTCAGCATTTTTGTGCTAGCTCAAAAAAATGGAGGGTCTAGCCACGATACTTTTTTTTTTCTGTTTCTAAAAATTAATTTCCTTGAAGAAATATGCTACATGTGCACTGTGACCAGTGACTGAAAAACTGATATTTCTAAATGATCATTGCAGTCAGCATGTCCAGGATCATTATCTCCTTTACAGTCAGGTCCATCATCCTCTGGCAGAGTATGTACTTCAGTATGTCTGGAGTTCGGGAGGCAGAAGTTCTCTCTGTCAGTCTCGGTGGAGAGATTGCATCCTGTTTGTACAAGATTCCTTTTCAGTTCTTTGCCTCTCCACCATCTGGTGACTCAACCTGCCCTGCACATTGCAGCACTTTCCTGAAGGAAATTCCAAACTTTATTTCAATTTTGAGATTAGTGTCCAGCAGTGTGTCTATTTCCCAGCTGTGTCCTGGGGCTTTAGTTTCTTATATTTGGTTTTACATTGTTCCTTGGTTCCTTTGGACACATTTTCTAAATGCGGTGTCCTTGGAGTGACCCTGAAATGGTATGTGCAGAGTGTGTCTCTCTTAAAGGGTCTCTGGCTGGCTTTGTGAACAGGAAAATGTTTTCCCATAGCCAAGTCCAAGTAATACTGCAATTCTCCTCTCTAACCAGAGGAACTGTAGAAGGGGACAAGAGTGTGGCCTTATTAAGCTGGGCAAGGTTCCGGATGTTAGTTGGAGACTTGACTTTTATAATTTGAGTAGGCAAGTTTTAGACTTCATCAGGCAGGAGAGCAGGCAAGCAGAATTAGGAAAAGACATAGTGTTAGGGGTGAGCTGAACATCTATTTTGTAGGAATTTGGCATGAATTTTATGTTTTCCTACTAGTGGGATTTCAGGGTATCAGCTTAATGGTCATAAGACATGACCCTGGAAGCTCTTGATTTATACAGTGCTTTAATGAGCTCATTTGCAGTAAGCTCATGATGCCACTGCTCTGTAGTCTGGAGTTTTAGTAATTGATAATTCCAGTTGGATAAGGATTTTCATTTGGACAAGAATCAGCATCTGGGAAACAGATACATTATTAGCTCAAAGAGGTCCTTTGGAGCACTGAGTCTGGATGAGTCTGGACACTTTCAGTCTTGGGGCAGAGATATTTCTGTGTTAGCATGATGAACAAATGGCATCTCATTCTTCATCTTGCCTGGTCAACACCATTTGTTTGTTCAGGCAAAGACCTGCTTCCTGATTGGAAAGCATGCTATTGTGATCCCTTCAAATGGGTATTTTAAGTTTCATTAAGGAAACCCAAGGATAACTGAAAAATTGTTGTATGTCTTTGAGAAAAACTATCTGCAGATCTGGCTTGCTCTCAAATCAAATCGGTAATCTGCAATAGGAAGCTGAAATGACCAAAACAACTGATGAACTGATTTTGTTGTCACAGAGAGGAATTTACATTTCTTCTAGTGTGAAATTAGTGTGCTTTTCTTCTTTCTTCTCTTTTCTTCTCTTTCTTGCACAGCTAACCTTTTCATGTTGGTGTGAATCTCATTACAGATTTGATTATTCTTGGAGGGAGTTTATAGTACTGCTCTCCTGCCAGAGACTTCCAGGTCTGGGGGCTATTGCATACAGCTGTGGGGTGTATTTCTACTGATACTTCTGCATTCCTTCCACAGGATACAGACATTATTAATTTTTTTAGATTTTAAATCATATAGGTTTAAGAAAAACCCACAAATATATAAACTCAGAATTGCTCCAAGTAATATTTTGTTCACGAATCAAAACTGATGTCTGTCTTTTTTTTTCTTTTTTTTTCCAAGTCTTTTTCACAGTTGTGAATGAGCTATATAAGCAGAAAGAATAAACTATACACAATATGCTGACCCCAGTGTATGAGTAAACTGCCTGGAAAATCAGAGAAACAAAACTTTTTGCTTTATTTTTTTCAATTTAGTAGCAAAAATGTAGGAAAAAAACGTTGGCAATGTACTTCTGTTCATATCAGTTTAATGCCACCTCCATAAATTGCTGCTAGCAGCAGCAGTGTGGAAGTGCAGGGCTTTCTTTAGATGTTGCAGAGCAAAAACCAGAGGATCATTGCTGATTTGTGCTACTGGTGAGAGCAGTGTCTCTCTGAGAATCAGTTCAATTGAATTGTGTCAATGCCTTGGAAAGCAGCAGGGAAATGCACTGTGGTAGTGAAATCATACAGCAGATGTTGTTTTTAGTCACTTAAACAAACTGCTATGCCTTTGTTATCTGTTATACCACAGTTGCTTTTCACTCGGAGTTTTGGTGGCTGTTAAATCTTTCAAGGCCCAAGTTTTGTAATCTTGCAAGGCTCCTCAGAATGTTTTTCTGCACAATGCATAACATCAGTGCAATTCTGAAATGCTGAAACTCTTGAGTCTATCCCAATTTAATTTTTCATATCCTTTTTTTCCCTTCTATTCTGGGCTGCAGAGAAATAGTGTAAAGCAATTTCTGTTTCTTAAAAGCATTTCCTTACAAGCTCTTCCATGCTGATTTCCACTTGACTTTTGGTTTTTTTTCTACAATTGTATCAAGTGTTTCCTCTGAAAGATTTCCTCTGCCAGCCTTTGGGCCACCATTTGTGTTGGGAACATGGTTAATTTATTTATGGTTTTCAACTATTTTGTATCTTATTCAGTAAAACACATTTCTGCCCAAATTCCTACCACCCACCTTATGAACTGTTATTGTGTAGGTGCTACATTAATTTATATATATAATAAAAACATAGTGTTTAAAGCTTGAACCTTAAAATTATTTTATAGCTCTTTATTTGGTTTAGACTGTGAGATACTTAAGATATGGACTTTGATCTTACTGTCTCTGTGGAGAACCTTTATTTTCCCTCCAGATAAATAGCTTTTACCAAGGTTTGTGGATGATAGATGATTGTCATTCTTTCTATTTTCATTTTTTAAGCATGAACAAGAGGGTTGTCTTGAAATGACAATTGGACAGTGACTAAAGAATACAGTTGGAGTTAGTTGTAGACTAGGAGTAACAACCTTTGAGCTTTGTCTTGTTGAATTAATGTTCTTGCTGGAGGTTGTTATATTAACTGGAAAAGGTTAGGAAGACTTTGGAGAAATGAAATACCTACGTAAAAGAGATAAAGCTAGATATTTAAGAGAGAAGATGATAACTCGGGGTCATTTCTGAGATCAGTTGCCTGTCATCACATATTCCAGGTAGCCTTAGGGTTTTTCATTTAAGGCAGCCCTGAAAAAAACAAAAGGAGAAAAAAATATGGTTATTTGCTGAAGGATTTTTTTTATTAATACTGATGATAAGAGGGTGAATGTCATCAATCAGTATTTGAGTGGCTGCTGTGTGTCTGAATCAGGCTATGGTTGCTGACTAGCTTCATTATCCTCTCCTATGGTTGTCGCATAGTTTCTCACCTTTAATTTCCTGCCATCCAAGTAGGGCAAAAGAATGGTATGAGTCATTAGTAGAAGAGACTTTAATTGTTCTGGACACCCAGGGAAAATTCATATTGATACTATGAAAGGGAAGAAAGTGAGAGGATTTGGATTTTGAAGATGGGCTACTCAAGCTAAAGCTACAAATACCTGGACAGGAGCACTGGCACACATTATTTATTCTCTGCTCTCATCCAGTGAGCATGTTGGGCTCCCCTAAGGCTCAGCTCTTCTCACTGCACAGTGCCTGGGACAGTCCTACCAGAGCTTCAAGATACCCACATCTTCTATGCCTCAAGTTGTTTTTTCCGTTGTAGTGAGGACTGACAGAGGCTATCATGTACTCATGTACTGTTCAATGTACTTGGTAGCTCAAAGCTGTCAGCTCCTAAAAGCTGTGCTTTCTGCTCTGGACAGACCCTTAGATTTAGAGGAGTTAACTGAGCAGGAAACCAGGATACTGACAACAGCATAAAATGGTTAGAAGGAGTTAAGAATGATAAAAATTAAATGGATGATCAGTGTAATGTATTGGTCACTGCTTAGTTTTAGCAGGGGCTGAACAGTAATCTCCATGTCTGTTATTTCCTTCCAGTCTGACATCATCAACCTGCCTTAAAATAACATTTAAAATTTGTTTTATTTTGTTTTCCAGTAAAGGATATAAAAGAAGCAAATCTGCCCTTCAGCAATAAGCTTATTGCATGTAATATTCTAACTTTACATCATCTCAACCTAATCTCTTTAGACTTTGATTGCATTTTCCAAATGTAAGCACTTGCTTTTAGCGAGCTTTCTAGATTGGCATTTCAAATGATCTGCCTATGTCAACTGTTTTTACTTTAAATTTGCTTTCAAAATTCTTCCAGGTGTACTTCAAAGTAATTGGTGTGCTTGCTATCATCTTAGATTCATGTTTATTAGGGACATTATGCTTTCTTTTTCCATGTGTTTTCCCATACTCTAGAAAAGCAATATTAAAATATGACAGGATGGCATAGCAGCTGCCTGTAATGTAAGTTTTTTCCTTGCAGTCTGGTTAATTGTGAATTTCTTGGATTGAGAATAAAATGTCCTGTAAAGAAGGTGTGTACTATCGTATTTGTCCAAGCTGCTTCCTGCAGTCTCAAAAAAATGGCCAAGAATAGATTCTAGTATCTTTATTATTGCATTTATAAATATTGTTATTTTTCAGGTAATGGTACATTCAAAATGCAAAGACCATTTTCAGTGTTCCATGATGCCCTGCACTTGTGACAGGCATTGGTGTGATAAACATACAACTACAATAAGGTATTAGATTTCAAAAGAGAGTACTTGGCTTTTTCATTTAGGTGTTGTAGCTATCTTTAGTCTAGCCTATCACCTCAGAATATTTTCATTGCAGTTGGTTTCATAATTCTGTTAAACTTCACAGCTGGTCCTCCACGTTTTCAATTTGCCCTTTTAATGCTGTTCTGGGGAAGAGCAGTTCATGCTGATCTCAGATTTCACTCATGAAAAGTTTTGAGACATCTCTGAAAAAAATCAGCAGTCACCCTTCCTCAGGAAAAAAAATAAATAAAAATCAGTACAAGTTCTAGGGCTTTAGACAGTTTTTCTTCACTTGTGATAGCCTTAAAGAATTCCAGGAGGAGTTCATTATGCTAAACATCGGTAAGAAAAACATTGGTTTTGTAAAGTACCCAGCTCTTACTGTGACTATACTTTCTACTTTGAAGCTTTACTTATGAGAAGTGCTGTGGTGAACTCATTCATTTTTATTGTTGCAGCTAAGGATGGTTAAGTGGCTAGAGGAACACTTTGGTGTTTGAAAGTCCTGACTTCAGTTTTATGCAAGTTTCTTTGTGACTCGGGCAGCTTTATCCAGCCTGTCTTGCAGGGATATTGAGACAAAAGACTGGGGTTGCTTAGACCGTGCAGTAAAGGAGACTAAATAGGTGACCAACGTGTTTTAGAAAGAGCAAAAATTTCTTTGGCCCCGCAATAAATGTTTCACTGTCTAAATTTAAATCTGCACTATAAACACAAATCTATTTCTGGGATTGCAAAGATATTTTCAAGGGTATTGTTTTCTTTTGAAGAAACAAAAATGTGAATTTTTTAAGTATTAGCTTTCTCTCATTTATTTTTAATATAATTTACATAAGAAGCACGGTCAGTGTTAGTATAGTCTTCAGTTGTAGTTTTTGAATGCCTGAAAAAGCAGTTTGCAGAGATGAGGGCAAGGAAGAGGATAGCTTAATTGTAACCTAGGGCAGTTCAGAAGCAGTTTGTAGTAAGAGCTTTTGTAGGATGTGCATACCAAAGAGGCTTGTGCGTTAGAAAATACACCCACACTTTACAGGTTTGAACTGAGCATACTTGTGTGTGTTTTGTTAGTCAGCAGCGTCAAGAGCTTTTTCTTCTAAGTACCTTTTGATTGTTTTGAAGAACACAAGTGTGACATGAAATAGTGTAATCAGACTAAAACCATCTAAAAATATTAGCTGGACTAGTATGATGAATGCCAAGGGAAAGAATTCTGCAGCTCGAATATAAAGTGTAAAACCATAAATCAGAATGTATCACTTGACACAGCATGTTGGAACCACTTATAAATGTGCACTGGAAATAAAAGTCAAATTGTGTTGTTAATAATTATTTTTTTTTCTAAAATCGCCTCTTTACCCCTCCTCAGTCCAATATATCACTGAAATTGTTTACCTCTTTAGAAGGATATTAGCTTTCATATCCTGGAGAAATGCAGGCCCAGCAAGGGAGAAGCAGCCTAGAAGGTCTAGAAGTGCTGCCCTGCATGCTGACTTTAAGCACTTAAAGCTTCCAGCTAGCCACCAGCTCTGCAGCAGCAGTGCTGCCTTCAGTTTTTTTGGCCTCATCCCAGCACTTGGACTTATTGGAAGCAACTCTTCTGCTGCTGGGGCTGAGATACGTGTGGCTGGAATGCGGTGTGCTCACACCAGTGGTATGCATCTGAGCTGGTGCTGGCCTTGTGAAGAAGCCTATGTTCCCACCTTGTATGCCACCTTGCTTCACCCACAGTGCCTTGTTTGCTTCATGTATCTTGCAGTGTGCTGTCCATTCTGTTTGAAACTCTTCCAGGATTTGTGGTTTCTTTTAGGAGATGTTGCTGCTGCCAAATGCTAGGTTCTAGGTATTCCCTTTTCCTTGGTTCAGTCAGTTCAGCTCACCAAAATGCTCTTCCTTAGTAATGCAAATTTCTGTTCAATCCTTCCCCCATGTCAATCCTTTGGATTCCATGTTGCTTTCTTGTAGCTTCTGCCTGGCTGAGATTCAGGTAGCTCTTCTTTCCCTTTTCAGGTCTTCTTTTTCCTGTCTAGTACTCCTAGTTGTTGTATCTACTCCCTCCCTCTTATTTGTGCCTTACAGTTTTTCTCATAATAGTATGACAACTTCTATACAGAGTTAGATTAATACAGCATTCCTTTGTAATGTACTTCATTACGTTTTTCTGTGCTGTTTTATCTGTCTTTTAATTTTATGATTCCTATGATCTATGTAAAGTTGCTTTATAGATTTCTGATATTATTTTAAATACTTAGGAAGATCTAGTAGTCTCAGTCAAGATCCATTGATTTGAGTTGTTATTTATGTACTCATTTTTATGGTTCTTCAGGAAGCTTTCATGCCCAGCTTATACAGTTCACTAGTTCCTTCAGTATGTGTTTCCTTCAGTACTTTTCTCTTTTTGTTATTAGAAATGTGGTGGCCAACAAAAGTTGCAGCTGAATTGCTGAAGTTGTAACTTCAATTGCTGTCCCAGTAAATAAAATCAAGGCTAGCTTAGTATTTGGAAAGGAGAATTATACAACATAAGAAATGGAATCTTGTAGCTTAAAAAAAACACCCAACTCTCCCATTTTTTATTTTTTATCTTATAATTTTATCTTTTTAAGTCAGGATTGGTCCTGTGTTCCAGCCTGCAGTAACACTGGTGTATTTCACTGAGTGACAGGAAGTTTATATTGATCCTTCATGCGCATTAGCAAGTAGGGAGTCCAGTAATTACATATTGGCAAAATTCCTATTGGGATGACTTTGTTTTCTCCCCTTGAGGTCCTTCTGAAATATAAAATGGAAACAGGAGTTTTCATTTCCTGACACTCTGAAGTGCAGTTATTGTAGACTTTGAAGTGGAATGTATTAAAATTGGCTCGTGGAAGTTAAAATCTACTTGCTGCTCTGCCCTCCTGGTGATAAGTCATAAGCGAAAACAGCGCAAGGGTGAAGTTAGTGGCCAGACCAGGTGATTCTGTGTAGTTGGTTCTTCTGAACAAGAGAGCATAGCTAATGGTAGATGGTTATGCTCTCAAATGTGCCTGGATTGCATTGCTTTGCAATTTCTCGAAACTTGGTAAACTCTCTAACAATGAGCTGTAGTTTGCCCCAGAACTGCATGAGATTGTTCCAGAAACAAATTCCATGAAATAAATCCTTATATCCGAAAGCAGATAGAAGGATGAATGAAGTTCTACATTGTGCCATCTGACAGGCTTTTTTTAATTATTATTATTTTTAATTTCTTCCTGCAGTGATGGAAGAAGATAAAGCTACATGATTCAGGAATTGACTGTGCAGAGCACCATGGTATCCAGACAATGAAATAGAGGTTTTCAGCCTCAAAACCTTGTTTGTTTACTTGTTTGTTTTACTTAAAGGGATACTTTGACTCTATTACAACTTAGGAAAGTGGCTGCTGTTTTCTAAAATAGATACCTTTCTCCTGTTTCTCAGTAGGATGCAAAAATCTTACTGTAATGAAAAATTCTAACTTTGATGAATGTTTTGTTTTGTTAGTCCTGATATTAAATGAGCTTTTTATGTATAGTCAAGTTCTTAAACAGAAAATGTTTTTTCTTCTTTCCTCTCTGGGGGTAACATTTATTTCTATTGGTTTTGAGTCTTGTAAAAGCCATAAGAGATTGAAAAGTCTTCATTTGTTTGACAGAGAGAGCAAGAACACTCTAAAATCTGAAAATATTTTTGTGCTTGGTAAATCTTGTTGTCATTCTGTGTACAAACACAGGAGAAAGCATCTCTTAACACAGGATAAATCACACTGATCACCTCGTCAAAAGTTGAACCTGATAATTTTTTTGCTTCTTTTTTATGATAGCACTTTTCCTCCCTCACAGAAAACAGCATCTTTATTCTAACTCCCAGCATTTTTCCTTATCTTTTTGCATCCTGTTTATTATTCTTTGTGATCATGTTCTTTTACAACTTAATAACAACTTCACTCTTTTTTGACTCTTCATCCAAATTTCTTGTAGCAAACTTTCTAGTATGGAATTAACTACATATTCGGAAAAATTGAAATTTTATGAAAGGTACTTCAAATTTGTGTCCTTCCCAACTGCTGCGTAATGTCTGTGCGACAGTAAGTTGTGTATTGTACTTGTGTTTGCCTGTCGAAACTATTTCCTCTTTTAAGTTATTTTTATTGTATTTGTTGTCAGTCTTTGTAGATATCTTTGTGTGTTAATGATAGTAAACATTTTTTAGGGTCTGAACATGACTGCAAATGTACACGTGTTAGAAAAAGACTTGTCAGGTTTTGCTGCTGTGTTTGTAGAACAGGAAGCAGATGTGGCTTAACACTCATACTGTTCTTCTTACTACAGACAAACTTGTTGAAAAGATGTTTTGCATAAATTTGATTTTGTTCTGGTACCTTATGGCATTCTCTCAATGAATAAAACGTTACTTTGAAACAATGGTTTGCATTAGAACAGTCTTGAAAGACTTATATGGAAATGTGTGCAGTCAGTCACATTGTCATGATTAGACATTAATTTAGGCCTGTACCATGTATAATCTTTGTGGACATGGTCTGATTTAGTACTCTGCTAGGCTACCACATCATGTAATCTGATTGTGGAGCTTCCTGAGCTCCACCCTGAAAGCAGGTTCATTGTGCTGCTCATTTCTGTTGGGAAGCAGTTGTAAATATTTCCTCTCTAATGGGAAGCTTTCCTCTTTATTCTAGCCTGCATTTATTTAGGGTTAGTTTGTATCTATTTAGTTGTTGTCAGTATTATCCTTCAGTTCAAACAGCTCCTTTTTTCCTTTGGCATTGACCCCCAGTGTCTTTACAGAGCACAGTTTTGTTCCATCCAGTCGTTGTTTTGTTCAGTGAGCTGAGCCATTTTTATCCCTTGTGAAATTGTAGGCTCCCCATTCATCATTCCCATCTGAGTGGAGCTTCTCTTTTCTTTTATCAGCAACTAGAAAAAGTTTATTCTACTGTTGACTTGCATGAAGACAAGACTATTTTAACTGCCTCTATTGGAAATAAATCTAAGGGGTTTTGTGTGTACAGTGATGGTTTATGGTCAGATACCATACAGCCAATTCACTTTTCTGCCTCTTCAAATAGATTAATTCTACATATGGAATAAAGATTCATATTCACATTGAAAGGTGTGTTCACGCCTGTCATATTTAATCCCGTTCTTGTCATTTCAGTCAGCAAGTTCATTCACTTCTCCCTCAGATAATGTAGTTTGCCTTTCTGTTGATGGACATGTTAAAGATAAAGTGTTGAGGAGTTGTCAGTCACTAAAGAAAAATTAGGCCACTCCCTGGACCAGTATTCAAGGAATCCAGTAGTGAAATATAAGAATGCTGTACAGAGTTAAGCCCAGGTCTATCTATGTGCATTCATCAAATTTCTGATGTGCCCTATTTCTTATAGGCATGATCAATAATTTCTTCTTTAATTATTTGACATATCTTCTGTCTCATGCCTTAGGTTTTTTTTTTCCTCCATTCTCTGGTTTTCCCATGGAATTCCGCTGCATTATGTTCCCCCCATTTAAAAAAAAAAAAAAAGAAAATTTAGTGAAAAAAGATGAGATTTTTTTTTTTAATAGCTTGAACTGCTTTCCCATTTTCAACTTCCATATTTATTTCCTTCAAAGCATGTTTCACTTCCTTGTTTGTTAAGTAACTCTAGAGTTACGGGTCTGCATTATGTCACCTTTTTCTTCTTTCTTGGTATTCTTTGCTAATCTCTGTGCATATCCCACTGCCATTTTTTGATGGAATTAGTAAAAATCCATTTTCATGAATTTCTAAGATATTTTGTGTGAAAATAATCCTGTAAAGACTAGCTAGACTTTTATGAAATATGGATTCCTGGGAACCTTGGGTTTGCAAGAGGCCTTGGCGTTTTTGTTTTTGAAGAAAGTAATTTTGCTAGTAGCATGCCAGAGGACTTTATTGTTCCCCTGCCCCCATCTCCCCTTTTAACAAAATGTGCACAACTTCGAATAAGTATGTTTGCAGACAGGCTTGCCTAATCCATGTTGCAAATGTTCTGAATAATACGAGCCAAAAAGTACAGAGAAGGAGTGGCAGGAATGTACAGCTAGATTAGGTCTATGGTATTTCCTCTCTTAGTAAGATGGCCCCAGATTAAATGGTCATAAATTTTCAATAATGTAATGTAATTGTAGCTTTACAGGAAGTGTTCCCTTCCTTTTCCTACAGAAGAATCTGTTTTCTGCATGCTTAGACCCATCTGAAGTTTGTTATGCTACTGCAACCCTCTTCCACAGTCATGTGCCTTCCCAATTGTGGATAAACATCATGGTATTTCTTTTGTTTGGCATTTTCATATTTGAATTTTTGCCAGGCTTTTGACAGTTTCATAAGTAAGTGACCTTGAACAGTGACATTTATATAATGCCTACTGTCTTCTCTTGAAAATGGGCATAGTTGAGCACTGCTTTAGAAAGCAGAAGTTTCACTATTAAGACTATGTAACCTTTATTCTACTTTTCAAGGCTCAGTGACATGTTTGCATGATTTACAGGAGGACATGTCAATGGTCAGTGTGTCACACAACAGCATTTGAGTGAATTTCTTCCAAACGTGGTCTCTGTTAAAAGTGAATCACTACCCATTGCAACACTGTGGGAATGTGGTAAGGGGGTAATAATTCCACGAAGAATTTAAACATGAAAAAGGCCTTTTATATTGGCATAAACTTCTATATTCTTGTAGAAGGTTTTTTGTTTTCACTGGGTTTATTTTACATGGAGGAACTTACTTTAGAGCTGACTATAAGAGTGAGATCTCTGGCACATCTGATTTGACTGTTGTAACTTGGTGAAATTCGTGGTTGGGCAGGGTATGATGTTAAATCAGTAAGAAAGTGATTTAAAGAAGTTCTGATAAAAATCAGATTTTTAACTGGTTGAGAAGACTGTACGTTGTGAGAATATAGAAGAGCTACCTTGTTTAAGGGAACTAGGTACATTTCTGCTACATGTGTTATGAAATAACCTTTTTTCCATTTGAGTATGAATTTTCTTTAAAACTGTGAAGTATGGATTTTTGTTTTTAGAGGTGCTGCAATACTTTAGGGTTATATGAATGTAGTTGGGTATGTTTTGCTTTTCTTTTTGATGGATCTTGACAAGTAGGACTTCTGAAAAATAACTGCTTGAATTAGGGGTGTGATTCAGAAAAGACCTGCTTATTCTTGTTCTTTGTTCTAGAATGTGAAATGCTTTTGGGATTTTCTGCCAAATAAAAAATAGATAAATGATGGGAGGGGAATGTTAGTGTCTTCATAGCCTCATAAATTGTATATTTCATCAGGATATTTGCAAATTAGATTTCAGTTTTATATATATTTAACTGTTGGTGTGTGAAAATGTGCCGTTTATTTTATATAAGCCTTTTTTAACAGATTTGCTCACTTTCCCAAGTTGTATGGCATTTAAATCCCATAACATAACTTCTATTCTCAAAATTATGATTTGTGGTTAAGCTAAAAAGCTGAATTTGCATCCTTTCTGTTGAGAGATGCACCATTTCCTTTTGTTTCTCTTAAACTTTGCAGGATTTCATTGCACTTTTGCGTAGGTCTGCACAGTTTGGAAAAGAAAAACAAACCAAACCTATATGAGTGTACAAGAGCTGGGCTCTTGGGTTTTATTCTTTTCTCTGGTCTCTGCAATACATGTCATTTCTTTGCATTGGGTCGAGTGTAGAATAAAGTCCTAGAAAGGTTTGGATTGGAAGGGGCCTTCAAGACCATGTAGTTCCAAGTCCCTTGCTGGGGGCAGGGACACCTTCCACTAGACCAGGGATGGAAAGCAGTGGAGTCTTGCTGAGAATCACTTTCTGGATGAAAACTCTTAATGTAAGAGTGAATGTAATTTTGTTAGATTTGAAGTGCATGGTACCCAGTTATAAATCTCTGGTTTGTGTTTCTGTCCTACAGGGAACACAGTGAGTAACCTGATTTTCATTCTACCTCCAATCTATGGTGCGATTCAGACCTATAAAGATGGCCTTGAAAAACGATATTTAGCTGCATATTTGTGTCTTACAGGTATGTGTGAAACTTAATTTACTCTTTCATTATAAAGAGGGCTCAGACATGTCATAGAAAATTTATCTAGATATTAACTCAGTAGCTAAATCCAAATATTAGGTGTGAAAAGTGGACCTCAATTTGCTACACTTGTTAATGTTTGCAGAAAATTTATATCTGTTGGAGGAATATGAAATTCAGTAAATAATTCAGTCAGGTTTTAAAGTGATCATTTTCTGGCTTTGGGTCCTGCTCAGTTCATCTTAACTTGCTCTATACTTATCTGATGATTTACAGAAGGTTTCCTGTGTATTCTACTCATAAACAGCTTCATACTATATTAATATTTTTGTGAGATTTGTATGGGAGAGTAATATAAGAAGTGGTCAAGGTGTAGAGGGAACTGGAAAGGCATTCTTTCATGACTTTGAATTTGTTTCGAGTTCCTCTTTGGCATGTATCACCCAGCCATCATGTCTGGGAAGTTTTACAAGAATGGGAGAAGAACTTGATGTTCATGTTTAGATAACTCAAGGGAAGTCTGTCCATTCTAAAATAAGAAAATTCAGAAAAGTATCAACTTCCTTTTTATTGCTATTTGTGTGACTAGAAGTCTTGTTCCTTATGAGAAAAGATGTTTGAAGATGGTTCAGATTTGGCAGTTGGGTTTCAAAACTAGATTTCATAGAATTTCTGTGTTTCACAGGATTTCTGTGTTTACTATAGCTCCTGTCTTTACGGAGATTTTTCTCAGCCTTTGGAGGGGTAAGGGATTGATAAATGTTACTTTTAAGATTGGCATGTTATGTATTTAGGTGGACATTGTTGAAAAACACATATCCATATGCTGATTGTATCCTTGATGCCAGTTAAACTGGAACATATATAATGTGCAAATTCACCAGTTTTCAGTTATATCAGCTTGGCTGATCTATGTGAAAAACAGGCAGCAACAATGCACTGCTTTGCATATTGTCTGAGCACTTTCTAATTAGTCATTTGTTGGCTTTCTATGGTTTCAAGTAATTACTAATTTTTGTCTCAGTATGAAACAGAATTCTTAAAGGTCAGGGTTTACTTTTTAAAAGACATAGTAAGAAATGGTGTGTAAATGTTTGCTGAAGTTGACTTTGGGTGTTCTTGAATCAAACTGTCCCATACTGCCATTCTTTCTAAACTACGAAGAAGAACCCCTTAAATTAAAACTCAGTTTGAAACTGTCTTCACTGTGATTCGTCGCTACTTCTGTCAGTGACAGTTTATGATGGACAGCATGCTGCTGTCTCACCAGAATGTCAGGCTGTCACACAATGGGCATTTCTTATATCTCATTTAGTATTTAAAATAGTAAAAAAATCCAAACAAAACTGTCTTTGATCACAGTAAATACCTTGGATTTCAGTTTTTCCTCTGTCTGGTGTTGCTGAAGGGGAGATCAGCCTGCATGTAGGCAGCAGTGCTGGAAGGCAGTCCTGAGTTCCATTTAGGCCCTGCTCATCTATGACTGAGTTGGCTTTGATTCCTGTCTGAAGTGAGAAATGGCTTGATTTTATCTCATATGTTGGAATCTAACATTAAAGGTCTCTACCAAAAGCATTTCCCTTCTGCGTTGTGTCTGCTTCAGTATTTATAATCCTGTTCTACAGCAGTAGAAAGATGTAAAGACATGTAGGAGACTTTATCAGTGAAAAACAGGAACAAGATGGTTTGGAATCACAAACCACTTAACATTTGCTCTACTACAGAATAAAAGCAGTGAATGAGAACATAAAAAGAATTTTATGTATGGTTGAAATGTGTCAGGAGGATTGGCATTCTCTCTGTGCATGTGACTGAACAAGAAGCATACTTGAGGATAGAGTAAATGTACAGAAAATTCTACCAGACAAAATTCCTTTCATCATATGAATTTAATTTATTAACAAGTTTCACTCTATTTATTTAATTTGTAACAAATAAATGTAGACTTAATCTGTGAAAAGATAGTTGAATTTGACACAAACTTGTGATTTCACTCGAGGCAGTATGCTTCATTAAAGACGATGCAGCAGAGCTTTTAACTGAGGGTTGTTTTGTCAAAGTAGAAATTCTTTAACAATTCTGCTGTGAAGATGGGGGTGGAAGGGAGGGCACTTTAGTTAGGTTTTAACGATTTTGAATAGTTATTGAGATTTTATGAGAAACTAAAAGACAGCTGTCAAAGCCAATGTTAAAAGTAAATCTGTCAGCTTTTGAGAACATAAGAGGTGTTGTTTCTAGACATTATTTTGATCCAAATCAGCTGTTTCTTCCACATGCTTCCAGACATTTAGCTGATTGTCAGTTCCTTTGTGTTTTACCACGCCGTGTTCAGTGCTTAACTTTTATACCCACAATTTCTTTGGTTGACATTTATTTCTTTTGTGAAGTAAATGCATTTTGAATTATGGAAGCGCTGTTTGTTTCACATACATGGTCAGATCTTGGCAGCACAACAAGGGGTATTTCTCAAAAGTTGTTCAAATGAATTTCTTGTTCATACTGGTGCCGAGACCAAGTTACACTTTTCAGCAAAGCCTTTGAGACACAACACACTGTTCTGAGCCCTTTTCTTGCTGCCTTTCAGCACGAAGTGCATGTTCTCAATCACCTCAGTAGGAACTAGATATGATTTTTAGGCTGTAGAGAACCATTTAATCAATGTATTTAAATGATGAAAATAATCTTAAGCCATTATTTCAGTATTGTTGTGTTACCTGAAGTAGGTGGAACAAATAATCAGACCATTACTACCTCAAGGAATAAGCAGTTGGTTTTGAGTAGTTCCTTATGATGCTGGGGTATTGTATCAGGTTCTACAATTACCAGGTCCTCATGCATCCTGGGGAACTGTGATTCTGAAATGGTTCATATTCTAGAAGGGTCTTGATTTTTTTTAAAATTGTGTGTGTGTATATAAATAAGTGTAACTTTTGGACCTAAAGAAATGAGAAAGTACTCAGTGGAGTAATGTTTGTTAGATACTTCACATTTAGAAGGATTGTTCTGGTTTTGTTGTGGTCTTTGTTCTGGTCTGGGATGCCACAACTGCTGGGATCTCCTTAACCCCAGGAGACCNTATTTCTTTGGCCTGTTTTAGTAGGGCTCAGTCATTCAAGCAGTGCCAAAATGGAGGAAAGAAAAAAGGTGCAAAATTTTTTCTGTGTTAAGCATCTGTGAAAATGGCTGATAGAACCTCTCCAGTCAGAATTAATTCCCTTCCTCTTACCTAATGCCTGTAGAGAAGCTCCCAGAGCCGTGTCAGTGTTGGTAAATCAGCTGTGGCTGGGAACATTCCTGAGTGCTGAAGCCAAGCAGCCTGGAACAGCCCATCTGTTCATCTTAGCCTCCGAACAAGGTGACCGCATACAGATCTGCCGGCTGCTGGGCTGTGCCTGAAAGCTGCCTGGGGAAAGTGCTCCTTGGAACAGGCCAGATTCATACCACAGAGACTGTTCCAACAACTCACTGGTGCAGACACTTGTACTGCAATGTCTGGGAATAGTACCAGCCAGGCTGGAGTTTAATTGTAGAGTTGTACCTCTGGAGTAACCTGTGTCTCTCCCGTCTCATGCTGTGGAGGGAAACCATTACAACACAAAATAATCCATTAAAAATAGTTAATTTATTTTAATGATGCAGTGTGTTGTTGTTTATCTTTAGCTAAGTTCTATCATTGTAAAAAACTAGAATGGAATATAGCTCCAAATTTAAACACCTAAACATATGTGTCAACCAGTGCAGTCAGTAAAGCCAAAAGAATAATTTGGCTTATTCTAGAATACTTGTTTGGACAGCTGAATCACTCTTAATCATGACATTCTCTTAATGGAAGCTTTTACACCTAGTTCATGTGTAGATACCGAAATAAAGGTGTTTGCATCTGGAACATCCTTCCTTCCTAATATTTTCGTACAGTGCCTGTACAGTTACCATATCTATGAAATCCTAATAAACTGTTTTTCCTGAAAAAGATTTAGACTCATAATGATAATTTTGAATGTTGATGGAATAGTTACATCAAACTGAATTATCACTGATTATATGATGCTTTTAATGCTTCCTGAAACTAAAGAAAATATCCCTCTAGGATTCAAATCCTGAAGGTTTATATGTTTCATATATAGACTGGATCTTTTGTATAATATTAAGGGCAATACTTACGACTAGAAAGAACCTAAGTTTTCCGTCACTATGTGTATGAAGTAAAGTTTGTAGATGCATTGTTTTTATATCATCTTAACACCACTGTTTTGTCTGCTGGCAGTAACTACACAGGGTGTTTGCTATAGGACAGAAAAAGACCCTGCTAGTCTACATAGAATAGCAACCCTGACTTGGCATTTCTAGTCTTCTGAAGAGCCATTTTGATCTCATAATACTGTAACTTAATGTATATCCTGTACTTAGTACATAATTTATATCCCCTGTAACTTGGGAGGTTCATTGATGTAAAAATGCCGAGACTTGTAGTATTTATGAAAATCAAGTTAAAGTAGTTAGAGAGGAAATGGTACTTTTACTGCTTCAGATGGTGTTAAAGCTTCTCAACCAATATGCAGCTTTTAGTGAGTTAAGTGCCTTTGCAAAAGGAAACACCTAAAATATGAAAACTGTAACCCCTGCTTACAAGGTAAGGGGCAAATTTATTGTTCAGTGTGTCAGGGAGAGTTGCTTTTCTTGAAAACTTGTGTCATTGCAGTCATCGTGGTCTCTCATATTTCGAAGTGTACAAGCAGGTAGACTGTCTCATTGCAGATGGTTTTTGTGAAGTAAATATTTCTTAGAAATGTCTCAAGTCTGGAACCATATGATCTGTCCCTTGTAAGCTTTTCTTCTTCCAGATGTCTATTTTATATAGCTAGATACTATAGATAAAGCACTGTTCTACAATGCACAGTAAAATTTCATAATCAGAGAAACTCCAGAAGCAAGAGGGATTCTATTCATTTTAACTGTAGAAATTAACTATAGTCATGGGATTAATTACTTGAAACACTAATATCTGCAGCATTCTTGATTTTTTTCAAAGACTGAAGAAGAAAAATTAATCTAGAAATAATTGCTTCTTATCATGTAGGAGGAAGGGAAGGAGTTCAGTTGCTGATTGTTGAGATATATTAACCTAAATAACGTTAAGAAAAACAAGAAAACCCCAACAACATATTTTGTTAATTTAAAATCTTATGCAATGATTTTGCCCATACTTGAAAATTTCTTACAAATTGTAAGAGTTTGTATTCTGTGACTGCCAGGATAATGGATTGCACTGTTTTAGTGAAGATCTTAATGGTTTCTTTTCCTCCATAATGAACAGTTGTCATCATATATTCTGTATACATAGAAAAATGGCTATGGGAATTTCTCATTAGAATCTCAGTGAAGGTGAATGCAGTTATTGCTTGGAAAGATTTTTCAGAAGCAAACCAATGTAATCAGAGTTTACAGAAGTGCATGTGGTTGTTTATTTTCTGGTGGGAGCTGTGCTTAATTTTCCCAGAGAAAAAAATGACATTGAAGTGTTTGGTAATACATTTTGAAATGTTCTGTATTACAGTTTTGCATTTCAGTAAAGCTGCATGCTTAGGTTTTTAATTTCATTGAGTAAGAGTAATAATCACAGTTGTAGTTAGTAACATCTAAGGAAGCATCTCCAGACATGTCTCTTGACTGCCTTGGTAATCCTTTATGGAGTGCACAGAGATAGAATTCTTGTTTATGCATCAGTGAAACTGGACTGGTGTGTGTAGGCAAGGTGATACTCTACCCACAAAATATGGCAGCACTACTCGGTGATCGAGGCTTGAGTGCAAATTACTGTGCTTTCTCTGAGACTACAGTCTGAGGTAAAACATAATTTCTTGAAGGAAGACAAGACATCGCATTACTGTACTTGCTCTTGCAAAATAAAACTGAGCTGGTGCTTAATGAGAGTGTTTTACTGATAATATTTCAAAGTAATGAATGATTTGTTAAGTAACGTACCAGCTTTGCTCTAAACAGAGAAATCTAACTTCCAAGAAACATTATTCATGCCTGACTGAAAAAACTGTATAGGCAAAGCGTATGTCTCATAAAGTAATTTCAGAAGTAAATTCAAAATGTGTAAAGAAAGTATTTCAAATAAATAGAAATAATTTCTTAGAAGTTCATCTTTCTATAGAGAAGGCCTGGAAATGGTGATCTCATTTCATAAAATTAATCCATCATATGTGGGGTTGGTTTGTTTACCCTGAATTTCTAGTTCTGAGTTCTAGTAGCAATTCACTTCTGCTTTTGAATTACAAAATAGTTTTGATTTGGAAGAGAGACACAAGAATCATCGAGTCTAGCTCTTAAATGAGCAGCCCCTGTGGGTATCAACCCCCAAACTTTGGTGTTATTAGTACCATGTTTTATGGGGACAGCAAAAAGCTTTTGGTAAAATACATGTTTTAAAACTAGACAGTAAGCAGAAATATTAAGAGGCTTCCAGGAGTACTAGTTATTGAATAATGCTTTGCCTTATAGAAGGATTGGAAGAGAGAAATCTTAATTTACTTAACAGTAAAAAAAAAAAAAAGATAAATTGATGTATAATATTCTATTCATTCTGGTTCCCTCTGCCTCTCTCCTCTTTGAGATTACACCCAGCTCATAGGACACAGTATTGAGAGGAGGTAAAGAGGAAACTCACACCCAAAGCCCCATAAATTCAGGGATTTCATTGGTGACTAACATATAAAATAGAAGTCTGTGGAAAACTGGGAATTTGTCCCTGCGGTGGAATGTGATGTTTTAATTTCCTTTTCACTGTTAAGCGTGCATTTCATGCATTTAAGTTAATGTACCTGAAAATTTTACATGTATCCTATTATGCTGATGATAGTTTTGATTTGCTTTCAGCTGTGGGATTGGGATCTTGGTGCTTCCACATGACCCTGAAGTATGAAATGCAGGTGAGTACTGATAAGTAGCTGTGAATCATTTTCTGTGTGTATCTCACTGTACAGTCATATTGCCATTTCTTGGCTAGATGAAACTTGTGTAAAATGAGTTAATCTACCTTAAGTATCATTGTATATGACTCCTGCTCTCAACAAGGCAGTAATGCAGGTTCTGTTTCAATAGGTATTTTCCACTGATTATATACAGAAATATATACTTGCATCTAAAATAAGAGGTGTCATGAATTGCTTATGTTGGTGAAGAATGCTTTATCCTTTAGGAAATAATGTTATCTTTTTACACAAGATGTTATTTTAAAATTCTCACAGCTTTGGCATAATAGCAAGCAGTATAAACAAGAGTTACTGCTATTTATTGTAACTTTTCTCATCTTTGTTTCTGTTTATCTAGATGTACCTGTAGCATTAATACTGAAATCAGTATCTTTTGAACAGTGGTAATTGAGTCATCATCTCTCTTATTTTCGAGTAGACAACATTCTGTAACAAGTCACAGGACATAGGGATTGTCCTGGAATTTCCTGTTTCCTAAAGGGATGCAGGAAGCCTTTTTCTATTGTCCTCTTGTAGGTCTGCAAGATTAAGAACTGCGTTTTTTAATTAAAATCAGGATGAAGTAGGATTTTGTTCAAAATTTAGAAACCTACATTTAAAAGTCTCTGCTGGAAGTCTGTTCCCACCACAGTCAATGGAAATACAGTTAAATCAGTGGAGTTTGAAAGGCAGTTGGCTGGGCTGAATCATTCTCCATACTCGACTGGCAGTCTTTGCTCAAAAGATTCATTTGTCTGAACAGAGATGTTTAGTGTTGTTTTAGACCCTGTGTGTGTTCTCTCAAGTCTCCAGCTTCCATGCCACTGAGGTGCAGGTTTCTTTGACTCCCACCACATCTGCCAGTCTTGGGTGGGTGCATTGAAGGTGACAGAGCAGCTCAGGTGGCAGTAGGCAGCTGTGCTGTGGCAGCTGAATTAAGTCCTGCGTTTCTGCTGATTGTTTGATGTTTAGTAATAGTGCTCTCCATAATGCTCTGGTTTCTCTCTGGCATGTGGTGGAGACTGTCACCTTCCACTGACCATACTCTTGTCACCATGCAGGAGTATTTGGTGCTTTTCTTGGCATGAAAAAGGTGGTTTGTAGAGCCATTTCACCCCTCCCTCCCAAATTAGGGTACCATTTACCTGTATTTGGTGGTGAAACTGCCTTGAATTTCCACCTTTTTCATATTACTTCCCTGAGCTGCTTGTTATCATGGCCAGTATTTCAAATTTTCTTTCTCACACTGGTGAGAAAGGGCACCCTGAAATCACAATCATTAAAGTAATCCTGACTCAAAACCTTTTATGAAGGGGTAGATTGTGGTTTTTTGTTTGTTTTGTTTTGGGTGTGAGGTTTTTTGGGTGGTTTTTTTTTTGTTTTGGTTGGGGTTATTGTTCAGTTGTTGTTGGAGGTTTTGTGTGCGTGCAGAGGCTTTATCTTAATCCAAGTCCCCTTGCTGCTACTTGCCCAATACTTCTGGTGTTGCATCAGAGTAACTAAGGGGCTTATGAACTGTGGTAAATAAAGTGGGGCAGAAGCAGATGAGAGGGAAGCAGCAATGTCTTGCATCATCTTTTCGACTGATGTAGAAGGCTTCATGTGAGGCAGAGAAAGTACATTTTTGGCAGCCAAGTGAAATCCACAAGTGGTCCATAATTATTACAATTGTTTGCTTACTGATCACCATGGAGCAAACAGTTCAACCAGTGAATAAACTTTTCTCATTCCCTTTGTGTTGTTATGGTTTAAAATCAGCATAGCTATTCAAGGAGACTTGTTTTGCAGTCTTAATACTGTGATTGATTCAGTTTGCTTAATTAAGAAAAATGTGAAAGCTTCTCTTCTTGAAAGCAGTTGTTTAGAATACTTCTGAGGAGATCAACCCTTTTTCTGTGATTTTTATGGGAATCTTGTAGAATGCACAAAATGCTTATTTAGCCAGTGAAATCAGCTCCCTGAGTTCCCTTATTTCCATGGTTCTTCATTGTCCAGGCATGCCTTTGACAGTACTCCTAGAAGCATTAATTCCTTTGGATACAAAAGTCATTGTCTTCTGCATGCAAATTCTAGTTAAGATCTTTTGAGAAGCTCTTTGTTGCTACTCCAATGTCCCTGAGATGCTGCCAGCATATGAACTCAAGAGTGTCATCACCTGTCCAAATTTGAAAAATTGTCCTGTATTGTATTTCTTGTTCTTCCCCTGCTTTTTTCTTTTATGAGGTGTTAAATGACTCACAGTCTTTAACAGCCACATGAGTTAATTCTGCAGCTAATTCCTGTCAGACTTGGAAAAGCACATCTCTGAATTTGTAAAATACTATTACTATAAAGCTGAATTCAGCTATTGCTTTTATTTTGTCCCCTCTGAGGCATGACAGTGAAGATAAACTACTGTGACGGCAAGGTGCCACCAAACATGCCTGTTAGCTTCAGCTACTACCAATGTTCCTGATACTGTCTTTGTGCTGCCTCTTGTGGTCCCTGACCCTGTAATGCACAGGTGCTGGGATTTAAACCTTGCAAGGTTGGTTGTGTGCTGGACCTGATTCCCCATAAGTCAGACCAGTCTGACCTCATTGGAGAGAAGCAGTGGCAGTGTGGGGGAAGAAGCAATGTCTGCCCTGTCAGTGGCAGCTGGGCAGCAGAGCTCTTTAGTACTCTCATGAAACAGTTCCTGAGCTTTATATGATCAAAATCACAACAAGCTAATACTTTACACTCAAGATAATACATCTCTCTCCTTCCATAAAGAACTAGATAACTTTATTTTTTTCACAATAGGAAATTTCAAAGCTAAAATGAAGTTTTTGTCTGTGCAGTTAGAAAATTATCCCAAACCTAGCAGAATCAGGCTGGCTTTATAAAAGGGTTTGAGTGAGCTGCTTACTGCTCTTAACAAGTGTCATTGTTTAGAAGAACATGGTTATGAACTTTTTAAGTACCCTGTAGCAGTAGAAGGAAAACAATTTCTTTACAGGCACAGGCATCAAGAGCTTTGAGTGATGGTGGGAAAAGGTCAAAATCTTTTTTGCATCTAGTTCCTGTTTTTCTTAGAAGTCGAGCTCTAAAACTTCTAAAAGCCCTTACTGTTAATGTTTACTTAACATATTAGAAATCAGGGGCTGTGGATCTCCATTGATCCATTTGTATCCTTTTTTGTTTCCATGACTTTCAGTCCTTCTTAAGAGGAGGTAAGTTTAACTGTATATTTATAAGCAGAAATTCATGAAAGTTCTTTGATGAAAAGTTTTACAAGAAAATGATGCTATGATTCCTTTTCCTGCTATTGTTAAATGGCAATTTTGAGTGTACCTGCTATTGAGAGATGAACCCTCTTGTGATTACAACTTCAATTCCATTCTATTAAGGTGGCAAGTTCCTGGAGAAGTAACTGTGTTTTTTCTTACCTCTAACACACCAGTCTTCTCCCAAAGTATAAAAATTATTTGAGACAATAAAACATTATATGCCACCATAATTTCTGGGGGTAAACGCTAACAAAACAGCCCACAAAAACCCCACATCAAACAAACAAAAAACCCTGTCTTTGAATTAAAACAATGTAAGAAATGTCTAAAATTAGGAAGTAAGCATACAAGCTTATTGCCCATCCTAATAGGCTAAAATTGTATTTTATGCTATGGGAAAATAACATTTCAATTTCTCTGTCAAGTAAGAAGATGCTACTGACTGTAAGGCCACCTGGATAGTCTCCTTCAGTCTGTCTTTACAGAACTAATTCTTACAATTATTTTAAGAGGTATGAGCAGCAAAAATGTCAAGATTATTTGAAGGTGTGGGCGTTTATGAAGCGTAATATTCAAAAGATTCAGAGTAATAAGCTTTTTAATGCAGCAGCTTTGGTAGCTGAACAGGGTTTGACATTGCTACGTGTTAGAGTACAGTCAAGAAGATGGATATCCAAATGACTTCAAAATTCCTGTTTACTTAAGACTTACCTCTCCTTAATTAACTTAGACTAGCTTGTGAGTTAAAAGTAGCTTTCATGTTTTGATGTCTTTGCTTTTTATAGCTGTTGGATGAACTGCCAATGATATACAGTTGTTGTGTGTTTGTCTACTGCCTGTAAGTATTTGCTAATTTTTTCCTTGAATATTTATGAAATGTTAACTTTTGAAATGTAGAGTATCTGAAGCCAAATTTAGCATATGTAGAATGAATGCTTCTACTGCTTTCAGTGAGATCTGTTTTTGTACATCATTATGATATTAGAGTACTAGGCTGGCTTTAGTCCTAGTTTTTGCTAATTTAGATATATTTCACCAGGGTTTTTTTTTTAGTAGGGAAAAAATCCCACTCATTAAAGACTTAGTGTAGTATACAGATCTCAGTGCTACTTGTATAAAAACAGCAGACATAATAAAATCAACTTCAGTAATGCCTACAAAATTAGCAACATTATAATTTCTTGGAGATGGATTTCTGTTATGTAGTCTGGCTTGAAATGCAAGTTTCAATTTTCTGGCTAAACATGATTTCACTCATCTGGAAGATTAAAGGGACAAGATTTTATGAGAAGTTGAATTCATATTTTGGGGAGAGTGTCTTGGAAGATGCATGACAGCTTAATGTGTTGCCAAGATGCGTTCTCCCATTTAATTTTGGGAGCAATGTAGCATTTGACAACTGAAAAGATACCCTAAGTTTCTTTTTCTTGCCTGTTGCTGCAAGGTCTGGATTTAATGATTTGTTCTGTCACTTGGCAAATCCAAATGATAAATCAACTTGCTGCAGACAACGAGAAAAAAACCCATCTTTTTGCTTTTGAATATATCAAATACTCACATGTTAAAAATTGTCATGCCTTGGTGAAGATTATTGGTAGCTTGAAATGGAGATGGGATGATTTAGGACAAAACATTTATCTATGGAAATTGCCCTCAGTTTGTAACTCATATATTAGTGTGATTTGTAAAAAGTCTGGACCAGAATCATAATGCCTCTTTTAGTGGAAATATTTCCATTGTAGCTCCCTATCTCCTTAAAATTGCCTTTGCTTTTGTCTGATTCGAATGGAATTGGAAAAAAGGATGAGAAGTGGCTATAAAAATCTATCTGATTTTTTTTTTAGTGCAGTGGCTACTTTATTATCTTCAAAAGCACTGAAGTCTGTTACTGCATTTATAGCTCCAATGAGATTCTGTGTATGTATGTCTGGTAGCAATTAAAATGCTCAAAAAAATGATCTGATGTGTAGTTTCGGAGACCTTTAATAATTGTTTTGGTTTGCTTGAAGGTAGGTAGCAGGTGGTTGTGCACAGGACATTCCCTTATGCATCATTCAGTCCTGCTGATTCTCAAGCTGTGTAATTACTTCAGCAAGCCATTTTGCAATGTAGCACATTGTGCTGCCTTTAGACTTTCTTTTCCCAGATGTGTTTTTATTTTATTTCCTTCTATCAATTCATAATGGTGTCTATTTCTCCAAATTTACAAACAAAGAAACTAGACAGATGTAACTTGGAATTATATAGACAGCTTCCTCCAGCCCTGATGGTAATGGGCTTCTCAAAATTTGAGCATTTTTGTTTGGATTTTTTTGGACCTTTTTCCTAATGGAGATACAGTTTGGTATGTGTGTGTATTTCCATCACAACCGAGACTGGGGTGTGGTATAGAGATTGTGAAGGTAGTTTTAATTGGTTGTTTTACATACTGGGAGCAGTCAGGTGGTTTTACCTTCCACTTCTACCAGTACCCAANACTGTAGTGAAGCCATAAACAATCAACATTTTAACAGATCTGTTTTGTAAGGCAGTACTTTTCCTACACTGCTTTTGCTCAGTAACGTTTTTGACAGCTGTGTTACATTTTAAACTAATTTTTAATTTGCCATCCATTATCACCCTTTAAGCACCTTCTGAAAACACATCTGCTTCACAAACTCTTTTCTTGAAAGAGTTGGTTACTTCTTGGCATATGCTTGAGCTTATTGGTGTTAGGGTTTTTTTGCCTTAGATTTAAAAAAAAAAAAAAAAAATCCAAA
>VXBU01008309.1:105-21650 GCA_013400315.1 Bombycilla garrulus
AAAAAAAAAAAAAAAAAAAACAGAAAGGTTTTGTGTTCCTGGAACAGTTTTCAACAAAAAGGCTCAACCCCTGACCTCAGGGCGGATAGCCTAGATTGAAAGATCCAGTGTTGTAATGGAAACCTCTTATTAATAGGGAAGAAGAGAGGTTTTGGACTCCTGATTGCTGAAAACATTCAAGGTTGGATGGAGCTCTGAGTAACCTGGTCTAGTTGAAGATGTCCCTGTAGGAGGGTTGGCCTAGATAGTCTTTAATGATCCCTTCCAACCCAAACCATGTTATGAATCTATGCCAATGTGAAGAAGGAATGTCATTTTAGCCTCATCCAAAGCTTTGAGGCCTTGGGCTCTGTATTTTCCCCACTCTTTCCTGTTTCCTTAAAACTCTTAGGTAGGTTCAGTTCCTCAAGAAACACTTCAGTGAGCTCTAAACCTGTGTTATCATAAACCAAATGATCCTCTATGCTGGGCAAGCAAATTCCCTACAAACATACAAGGCATTGGGGTCTGCTGCAGCTGCCTGCCAGCAAGCTGTCACCTCCTCCAACATGGGCTGGTCACCGTCTCAGCCACTCCATCTTTAATCCACGGGATCGTGTCTCTGCTCACACCAGCAAAAAAGGACCAGGAACACAAAGCAAGAGGCCAAATTTCCAGCCACTGCCTCTCCTTCACCTCAGCTAACACCTGACATTCTGAATGTCTGCAAGACACAGCTGATGTGGTGGGGATTGTGAACATAAAGAAGGAAAATTACTTACAGCTGGAGCAATTGTCAGGCAGGAAGATAATTGAAAGCCAGCAAAACGATCAACCATTTAATTGCTTACATTAAAGAAATGAATTGACAGCAATCAAGCCAACCTATAAAAAGTACTGAAAAAAAATGACATGCAAGAAAATAGATTAATTTTTGTGAAGAACAAGTAAAAACAAACTTGGAAAAAGAATTTAAAACCCAAGCTAGTGTTGTTTATAAGCCTTAATCAATTTAAAACTCATTTTCAATGTATTAAACTTTACTATTTAATGTCTCCCAATGAATTCTGCCTCTGGCATTGTTCAGCAGCCTCACTGAAGCCTTGTGCAGTTAAAAAAGATTATTCATCAGCATTACTTCTGCCAAACATGCTTAAATCAGGAGGTAGGACCCACAATCATAAAGAGGGGAGCACGGAGAAATTTTTTATGGGAATTTTTCCCATCTGAATGACGGTTGAATTCCTGGGAAGATTTTTTAGAGGCAAAGCTATTGAGCTCTCAGAATTTGTGTTTTCAAATCTTTTACATTGGTCTTAGTATTGAATCCTTGCACAGAATCAAAGGCCAAATGTTGGTAAGGAGGGAGGTGTCTCCATTTTCAGCAACTCAGTGCAGTAACACTGCACATTCGCATCTCTTTTGATTCACACATTTTTTTCAAATCATGTGCCTGAAAAAGCCTTCAAAAGACCCTCAAAACCTTGTTTTGTCTATAAGAGCAGAACCATATCTTATGGCATGAGAAAAAAAAATTCCCAACACACAGTAATCCTCCCTGAAATATTTAGACCCAAACTTGAGTTGAGCACGGATATGAACTCTATTCTACCAGTGTATAGCAATTTTTTGGAAGGTCTGCTATGGTGAAGTAGTGGAAAGATAACTACTCCATAATGGATCCTTGGTATTTCACATTTCTTTTTTACAAAAATAATATGGAGGCTTATTCTGGGTTTTTTCACACTTATATAAATCCCTTAAAATATTTCATTTTGAGAGGAGAAGATGGATTGCATACTATCAGTTTTTCTCTCCATCATCAATTCTTCATTCCATGATAAAAATCTGATTTTTTTATGTGTGACTCTCAGAAACAACAAAGAAGAAAATAAAAGATCCTGAATCAAAGGGCTCAGATAAAAGCTGCAATCCAGCCTCACCATCCAGCCGACTGATCACAGGATGAAGTATCCGCCACCCAGTGATTCCCCCAACGTTTCTGACCTTCACACTCTGAAGCTTGAGTTATGAAAGTTCAACATAAAATCAATACTTTTTTTTAAGCTTTCTGACCTTTTATGTCTTCCCTTGTGTTTTCATTCTCACAGTCTTGTTGCTGATCGCTCATAGTTCTCATGCTGCAGATCAGTCGCTCTGGGTTGGAGTTGAGCCATGTCCCACCTCAGTGACAGTGGGGATGGAGAGCCAAGCACCTTTCTGAAAACACACTGTGATCTTTCTGCCCCTCCTCACATGTTAATCTGGATTTTAACTCTGCATTTTGTACACCAGAGAGGTTCCAAATGCAGGTCACCACGCTGATCAAAGGACAGGAAGACAAACCCGAGGCAAATCTTAAGAGAGGAAATGTTAAAATCCAGCCACCTGGATTAGGCTCATTCATTCTTGACAAAACTAAAACTTATTTTTCTACTGTAGTACATTACTTGATAACCAGAAAGGATAAAGTAATAAGTAAAAGATATTTCTAAAGGAAGAAAAATAATCAAATACTTCCCTTCTGAAAAGGTCAGGAGAACAGATTACTCCACTAAAATTCTGAGAATACAGGTCTGGGAGGAGCAATGTGTATCTACAGTTGCAGGTACCAGGTGCAGAGGTTAGTAAAGCAGTGAAGTGAATTAACTCCATTCTTATCTGACATAGGATGATATTTCCCCATCTAGAGTAATCCAAGGACCAAACACCCAAGACACTGCAATGTGCCACAGCAGAATAGATTAAAGATGTCCCTCATTTTTCTTTCCATTTCTTGGACCCTAAACTTAAAAGCAGAGGCATCCTGAGTTTTGTGCAGAAAAGTCAACAAATCCATAATTTGCCAGAATCACTGTGGGTTGATATATACATGTTGTTGGTTTCTAAATATCTGAAATGTTTCCTAGTTTTAGGCCTGATCAAGAGGCCACATGGCAGAAAAACGGCTTACTTCTTCCTTTTCTTGCCTGGACAAAATTGTGTGTGGAAAAAGATCCATCTTCTTAGAAACCGGTATCTAGAGTAATCCCAACCTAATCACCACTGTAGAAAAAGACATAAAGGTCATAAAAAATATCAATTTTATTTTCCAATTAAATCCAGAGGGAATTATTTTCTGAATTCATCCTTCTGTTTTATTGACAGCAATACTTATGATCCTTATAATGGCCTTATAATTCCCTGTCTAGCTCTAAGACATAGTATATGCTGAAAGAAACTAATGAAGCAAGATACTTGATACCATCCTTCAAATGAGCTGTTTAGAAAATCCTTTCAGAAGGAAAAATAAAACAGCCATTTTAATAAATTAAAAACCCTGATGCACAGCTTGCTGGATGGCAGGTCCAATCAAGAGGGTTGACATGTCACGCTGTAAATACTTCTCAGTGAATGATGACATAATTTTCAGATTTGCCCTTCTTACTGGCATTGATGCATTCATGCAAAACAATATATCAATCAGCATTTAGGGCCTAAATGCCTGTTATGAGTCAATCTTCTGGGGCTCTCAGTTTTCCACATCCCATAAGAATCTCAGCAGTGATTTGTAGCCTTTTGAGTGCTTCCTAATGCTTCACATCTCTCAAATTGGTCAGAGCTCAACACCAGGGCTCTTGCTCTGTTTCACGACAATCACGATGTGTATAGGACAAGTGCGTATTGCTCTGTATTCCTCTGACCACCATGTTAATACCAGTTTCTAATAGTTATAAATTGAAATCCCCTGCTGTGTCACACATTTAAGAGATTTATGGCCTGATTTATCCTGGGTTCATTTTCACAGCCTTTATAACCCCTCAGCAGAGCTGCTCCCAAGATAAGGAGTTCCATCAGTGGACAGAGGAAGCACGACTGATGACATCTGAGAGGCCTTAGATTTGGTTCCCTACAGCATTCCTACCTCTAAAATGAAGAGATCTGGGTTTTTTGATGGATGGACTGTTAGATGGGTAAGGAATTGACTGGGTGACCACATCCAAACAGTTACAGTCGATGGTTCGGTGTCCAAGAGCAACCCACTGAGGGTGATATTCTGCAGAGTCCATACTGGGACCAGTGTTATTCAATATCTTCATCAGTGAAATGGACAGCAGGATTTTTGATGCTGACAATTTTCAGATTAATAGATACACTCTAGGAAAAGAATTCCATCCAGAGGAATCTTGATAGACTTGTGGGATGAGTCCATGAGAACCTCATGAAGTTCAACAAGGCCAAGTCTGTGTCATCAAGAACTGAGGTTGCTCAGTCTGGAGAAAGTTCCAGGGAGACCTTTTAGAAGCCTTCCTATCTATAAGCAGAAGTGAGGGACATGAGAAAAATAAAGAGTTTTACCAAGGCCTGTAGTGACAGAATAAAGGACAACAGTTTTAAACTGAAAGAGGGTAGATTGAGTCTGACTATGAGGATGAAAGTTTGTAAAGATAAGGGTAGTGAGATGTTGGTAGAAGTTGCCCAGATGTGGCTTCCTCATCCCTGGAAATGTTCCAGGCCAGGCTGGATGGGGCATGGAGCAATCTGGGGTGCTGGAAAGTGTCCCTGGCCATGGCAGTGGGGTTGCACTCCTGCAGAAGGTCCCTTTCAACCCAAAAGATTCTATGTTCTGTGATACCATAACAAATTATGAATGAGACACAGAGAAAGGGAAGACAGATAACAAACGGCTATGAAATCTATTATATGTTATAGAAAAGATTTATAAATTAGATACTTCCACTATACTGCTGGGTGATATATTTGAGACAAGTGTTGACCACACAACTCGTGTTCTAACTCAGCCAAAAGAGCAGAGGATGTCAGGTAAATTATACACTCTTCCTTATGGAATAGATCACTAAAAAATTAGACTTTTAAATGTTTTGAAGCAGTGACAGTCAAAAGGAAATGTATGATCCTCCAAAAGTTTTCATATTTCATGATGCCTGGAAAAACTAATTTATATGAACCTTTGCTTGCTTTCATCAGGTTATTGGAACTCTAATACTGAAGCAAGGGATGCTCACCTGAAAACCAAATTGCTCTACCTCAAATTTCATGGCCCAAGTTTGAAATCATGCAAAAAGATCATGATGATCTGAAAAAACATTTTATTGGCTGTAAGTTACAGTCAACAACAGTACGTTGCAGCAGCTGAAATTTCTTGTGCTGAAACGTCTTGGGCATGGGCCAAAATGCTTTGAGCTTTTTTAAAATAAAAATTACAATAAATTCCATCAAAACCTATTAAACAAAAAATATTATAATGTTGTCATGTTTGGGTTTGGCATTTTGCTCTTTTCCTCCCCATAAAAAGGGGGGGGGTTTTGTGGGAAGAAAAAAATTTAAAATACATTTTGATTACAGTAAAATTTCCTGTGTTTGATAAAGGAAGATTTGATTTATTTTTTTTTATCATGATGAGGTGGTCTTACAAGGAAATAAGCTACCAGTCTCAAATTAGACCTTTCAGAACCCCATTATACCTAATTAAAATCCTTTTTCCTAGGCTTAATGGAAGTTCTGGGTGTGAATAACTTTGCTTAAGCAGATTCACAAATCTGGCTGCAGTAAATTACAGATGAAACTTCCCAGGAGCAGAATAAACCCCATCAAGACCCTCATAAACAAAATGCCAGCATCTGGAGCCAGAGAGAAAAGCACAGGCAGGATTGAGAGAATTACTGATCTGGGATTAGCCAATACATCAGCATCATGTAAGGTGAAAAAAACGTCTTTATTTATTGCTTAGCAGCCTTCAGGTTGTGAGTGTCACTCAGCATTAGCATTCACCTTTATAACTGTGCTTTGATTTACAGCTCCACCCCAGCACAGAGGAAGGAGCCAATTTCATGTCTGGGGGAACATGGAGATATCGAGTAGATCCCAGATGCTTCCTCTTCCCTCTCATACAGGATGCATACAGAGATTTTCTTGGCCTGAAATAGAGGTTTGAGGGATGGGCTCTGACCTCCTTTATGAGATGACTGCCAGAAGAATATCATGTTTTATAGAAATTTATGCTCGCACAGGTTAAGCTGCAATAGAAAATGTCGGAGATGTTAGACAAAGATGCTGCTCCATGTTAGTCAAAGTCACACACAGCTTTGCCAAGGCTGGAAACAAAGAGTTAAACTCTCCAAGGCCAGTGAGGTGACAAACTCTATATTTCCCTGCCTGTAGTGAACAGGTTCATGGCTACTCAGATATTGTACATCAGATCAAATCCCATGATTAGGGTAAAATCTGAGTGATTCCACTCCTCATCTCTAATGAGATATTTCCTCCCCTCCTCTTTCTGCTGGCTTCTATTGTTTCTCGATATTTATTTCTCCTGGTTTGTCTCACAGTACCAACCCAGGATCAGCTGTGGGGGCGAGCACATCTGAGACCCAGCCTTCAGCTGAGGTTGGATGCTGAAATGTCACCAAGGGTAAGAGTTGGCTCTTGAGTGTTCAGAAGTTCACTTAATGTCCCAAACCCCATACTGTGAAATCCTGTTCAGTGCTGATCATAGAATCGTAAAATATAAAATGGTGTCAGTTGGAAGGGACCTTACAGATCATCCAGTTCCAAGCCCCTGCCTTGGGCAGAGACCCCTTCCAACAGATTGGGTTGCTCAGAGTCCCATCCATCCTTCAACACTTCCAGGGATGGGGAAGCCACAACTTCTCTGGGCAACCTGTGCCAAGGCCTCACCACCCTCACAGGAAAGAATTTTTTCCTGTAATCTACTCTAAACCTGTCCTTTGTCAGTGTGAAGCCATTCCCCCTGGTCCTATCAATACCTGCCCTTGTGAAAAATCATTTTCCAGCTTTCTTGTAGCCCCTTTGGGCACTGGAAGGGGCACCAATATCTCCCTGGAGCCTTCTCTTCTCCAGGCTGAACACCCCCAGCTCTAAGGAGAATCCTCCCAGTGTGCTTCTGAACACATTTTTCTATACTATGTTTGCAAACCGATGCTGTTTACAGGCTTGCAGCTTTCCACATCACAGATCCACATGACTGGAGATGGGTGGATACTAAATGTGGTGCTCTGAATTTCGCTCTCTGAATTCAGAGAGCTCCCATGTCAAAGACCTGCCATCCCACCCAGCTCTGAATTCCCAAAGGTATTTGAGAGGCTCGCTACAGATGGCACCTGAACATTTCTTTCTCAGCTGCCCAATCACCAGTAAGAATTGAACTAAGGAGATTTTTTTAGTGTTTGTTTATTTCATTATCATGTTTATTTTGTTTATAACAGGAAATACTGAAATGTTTCACTTCCACCATTAGATGAGAGAGGAGTCCCAGTCAGGCTGGGTTTATCTGAAAAATCGAAGACGAGTCTCCACATATGCAGGTGAATATTATAGGAAAGCATTTTCCTTTGGTTTCAGATATAGTTAAGCTAATGATCAAGGGATACAACTTTAACAGGTACTCATTAGATTTGAAACTTTTGATCCGATCCCTTTATCCTCCCACATACCCCTAAATAGGCAGCTCCCAGGCGCTCCAGAAACTCCCAGGCACAATGACCCATGCACTACACCAACATTAAGAGTCTCACAGCAGCACAAACTTTATCCCTCCCTAAGGAGGAATGAAATTACTGATTTTTTCCCTCAAAGGTGATTCAGAGGACAGACTGTAGCAAAGGTTCTGTGCATGGAGAGAGAATTACTGCTAAGATTTTATTAGCACATAAACACAATGACGTTTTTGATGCTTGGGGCTATAGAAGCACAATCATTACAATGAAGGCCGTATTTCTTTCCATCTTTCCACGGCTCCTGTAACACACTGAGCAATCCATCTTGCTCACATACCCTACGTAGTCATAGATATATTTATTTCTTTGCTTCTCTCAATTAGCATTTGACCTTTTGAGCACTGCAGGTGTTCTGGGGTATGACAGCACAAACTCTGCAGCTTCTGCCTTCCAGCACAGCCCAGGTGAAGCTCATGAACAACTAAAGGACAACCACAGCACTACCAGGTACCAAACTTCAGAGAGCTGCTGTGTGAGCCTCTACCAATGCCAGAAATAACCAGAGGAAGCACAGTGAGCATGGCTGGAGATGAGTGGGAGAGGACTGACAGAGGTTATGGATTATACACACTATTCTGAGGTAGAAAATATGTTTTTGCTCACTGACAAAGAAATGCTGACATTTTTGTCATTCAAATGGGATATGAACCACTAATTCATAGGATCACAGAACGACTTGGGTTGGAAGGGACCTTCCAGATCCTCAAGTTCTAATTCCCCTGCTACTTTTTACTTAGAAACAGTTGTAAATGCATAAATTTGGAGATTCAGCAGCATTAGGAAAACCCCCCCACATTCTGGCCTGCTGAGGGTTCAAAACACATTTAGGAAACAGAGGGATAATCCTTATTGAAAAGACATATAATAATTATTTATTATACTCCTTTTTTAGATCATGCACACAAAAAGTAATTTTCTGAAATTTTATTTCAGCTTATAAATTAATTGCAAATACCTCTGCACACAGTACTTTTAAAGAAAAGTGCAAAACTGAATCCACTCTCAACCTCCGTTTTGTTGATTCAGTCATGTAATGCACTTTCTTTTTAATTAAATGATTTATGTAACTGTGAAGCCCTCTGTGAATTTTACAATTGAATATATCATTGATGATTTTCTGCAATGAGGCTTGAAGCTTAGAATTAAAAAGTTATTAGTATTTTCATTAGAAAAGTTCAAGAGCTCAGATATTGAAGACCAAATCCCAGAATCCACAGCAGGCTTTACTGATTTTTTTCTGCAATTGTTCAGAATTTGCTCTTCATTATGAATTATTTAAATGAAACCCTTCCACAAAAAAAAAAAAAAAAAAAAAAAAAAAAATAAAAAAAAAAAAGTAAAAAAAGTTCAAGGCCAGAAGAGACCATTGCAATCACTCAACCTGATCTGCTTTGTAATGCAGATCACAGTCATGCCTTTATTTTCTCTAGTCTTCCCATTTAGGCTTTGGTGTGCCTTAAATCCCTGTCCTCTGCAATATCTTCCCTGTCCTAATGCTCAGCACATCCTAATTCCTACAGCAACACCCTGATTTACTGGGTCATCAGACATGAGGTGTTTTCTACCTACAGGTTATTTTACCCTTTGGAATGTTTTTTACACTTCTCAGCCCTGCTTTGCACCTTTATTTTCCCCAGTAAGACAACCCTGCTTGTCAGAAAAGGGCTACTCAGCTGCAGTGAATTAGCAAATAATGTCCATTTTTAACTGCTAAAGATACTCAGTTAATAATATTTAATTGCATAAAGGCCTGCTAAGGGTTTTTTTTTCCCAGGAGAAACTGATTCCTCTCAGGTGATACCTCAAATAGAATCATAGAATCACAGAATGGTCTGGGTTAAAAGAGAACATAAAGAAAGACCATGTCCTTCCACCCCCTGCCATGAGCAGGGACACCTTCCACTAGACCAAGCCCTGTCCAACCTGGCCTTGAACACAGTTCTCCAGGTAACCTGTGCCAGGGCCTCTCCACCCTCATGCTAAGGAATACCACTGGTAAAGGATGATCCATGGATTATTTACTCTCTTCCAGCCCTATCTTTAAATGTAGAGTAAAAGGGATGTAAAGCTTCATCCTTGTAGAGGAATTTACCTTAATGGTCTGATTGGGAGTGTGTGGGTGCATGACAGAGAAGTAAAGATCTTCTCCAGCTTAACTGGGGCACCAAAAGCCCAGACTAACCCTGAGCCTGTGTCATGGGTGGGTGGAGTGAATCACTCATTCGTCATGATGCATGGACACAGTCACGTTCTAAGGACTTTGCATCTTACAGTCACCCTTCTCCACAAGGGAGGTAGAGATGAAAGAATTTATTGAATTTTCATATTGTAATCATGAAAGGTATCCACTCTTGGCTGGAGCAGTCTCACTGTCCGTAAAATGTGCATGTATGTCTGGGGTATTTTGTCCTCAGAACATAAATCCTCTGTGGAAAAAAATCAGATTGGTTGCATTTAAAACTTGACCTTGAATAGAAGCTTTATCAGAGGATAAATAATAGAATAGTTTGGGTTGGAAAAGACCTTCAAGATCATCTCATTCAACCCCTACCATGGGCAGGGACACCACCACTCCAAATCACTATATTTTGCTGAATCATTTCCAATTAAAAACATATTAAAAAGAAGAAAAGTATTCACTGTTAAAAAGCCTTGAGTCTTTCTAATGTTATCCCCTCAGTCCTTAGAGTATCAGAAGATCCTGGCTCAAGCACAGAGAACAATATTCTAAATTTTAAGAACTATAATAACTAACAAAAAAAAAAAGGCATGTATAGCAAAATCTTAGATTTTGATCTTCTTTGCACATTGAAACATTTGTGTGGTTTGTTTTATTAACTTGAAATACACTAAGAAGCCTTTAAAACCATGAAAATAAGGTTCAGCTCACTCCCTGGTCTTCAATGATATTTCCATTTTACCTTTAAGGTTATGGTCTTTATATAGCTTTTTGGGTTTTGTTGTTGTTTAATCTTGAGGGATAAACAAGTGCCTGACAGAATTTATTCTGTCCCCACCCCACCTCTTTCCGAACAACGATTTTTTAGATGACCTGGGCCAACAGAATCCAATATCAGGAAGACTTTGTGCATTTTCACTTCATCACTCATGTCACCGAGAGATAATTACAGAATAAATAACTCCAGAGATGAGTTTGGAAGTAACAAATGGATATAAAAACACCACAGCACTTTTTCCACTTTAACACTTTCTTTCCAGTTTGGAATCGAAGCCTGTGCTGTTAAACAGATGGTGGGAGATCAACTCTGCTTTGGGAAGTGTGGTGGGAAATTTAACCTGGCAAGATATTTTGCCCACAAAGCAGAATAAGAACATGAGATCCCAGTGCAGCACAACCACTGTAGCTGCACTTCACATGGAAATCTTTCAACTTTATCTCCCTCTCTTCTTTTTAGGTCCTGTCCTCTTTATCTTCACAATTATTGATCACTCCAACATTTATCACTTTGTTTAAAAGAGTTGTACAAGAATTTAGAACTTAAAAATCATTGAAAGAGAACATCCAAAGGGACAAATCAGTCTGCAGGTTCTCCTCAAAAGCTGAAGGGACCAGGTTCTTCCTAGGTAGAAACTGGGCGTGTTGGTGCCACCAACAGAGCCTCACTGATTTTCATCCCCTAGAAGTACAAACCTTTCTGTAATTCATGCTCAGTAAATCTTCCCAGGTAGGTAATTAAGGCAGCACATCCCTTTTACTGCTACTGAAGGACTTGGCTTACAATCTGTCCATTATTGGTAGGAATTGATATTTATACTTTTCTTATTATTTTTTTTCCATGCACAAAATTCTCGATTTTTTTCCACTAAGCACAGGGCCTGTGCTATCCTGATCTCACAACCACCTTCTGAGCTCAGCAGGTGACCATTAAGAGTCTGTAGAGAAACCTTGAAGCAAGAACCAATGCTGATGATTTTGGAATTTATTTCAGTTCTATGTTCTGAATATTCAAAAGATCCTTGAAGGCACAAAATTCTCCCACTTTCCTGGCAAGGCCTGGGTGTACTTTCCAATATATATTCTTGGATTTCAGAGGATTTGCATGTGTTTAGTGTCCACTTTTCTATAGCAAGCAGGAAGGAAATTGTAGTAGAAACATTGGAATTCAACAAAACAGCTTAAACATCTCCCCAAAATCCAAAAGGAAGACTTGTCCCAGACCCTTGTTCACTGCAGGGCTCTGATACCCTTGAGTAATGAGGGTTTTGTGTCACTCCATGGGTAATTGGCAATTGTTTATTTTTTTAAATCTTGCATTATGTTTGAATTCCATTAGGGTGCAACTGCCTGTCCTGAAAATAACAAATAATGTTGTTAGAAAGACACTGAGGTTCAACCCCTTTGCCCCAGAATGAAGTCAAGCTATTGTCACAGCAGAGGTGGTTTCTTCTGCATTCCCAGGAGGTTAAAGTTCATTGGAAAAGGCACTGTAGGTGATCCCTCAGGAGGCAAGGCAATACAGGCTGTGAGGAATGGAATAAATAAAGAATGTGTCCTAAATGGAGCACTGTGTATACTGCCATTATTTTTATGGTCTTTGTTGTAAACGGGGCTGGGGCCTCTTCACAGAGAGCCCATCAGTGGACAAAAATAACGAGACCGAGGCTCCGTTGGAAGATGCCACCCGGTTTATTGGAAAAAAAAAAAAGAAGCAAGGAAGCGAAGGGCCTGGGCTAGTCCCAAGCCCCTGCTCGGCAAGCTGGAAGATTGTTACAGTGTGTCTAAGCCCTCAGACACGCTGGGTGCTCCCTCAGCTCCTGCCCACGCCAGAGACAGAGAGAGAGAACCCGGTGGTGGTCTAGCCCTCCCTTTTTATAACTTCCCTCCAGTCCTCAATTGGTCCTTTTTGGATCCTCTCTGTGGTTGGTCCCTTCTCTTGGTGTTGATTGGTCCTTGTTAACGGCATGTTCTTGACCAATCATTCTTCCAGGGCGTCGAATGATTGGTCGACACCTCCTCCTATCAGGTCTTGAGGATATGAAGTCATTCAAGCTGACATCCCTTCTAGACTTTTCTTCTACTCTTGCTGTTTGCTTTCTTAATTCACCTTATCTGCAACAACTTCTCAACACTTGCTAGTTGGAAAACCCAATTACAATAACTGTATCATGAAGACAACTAAAGACACACATTTACAAACTTTAAATTTAAAACCACTGAACCACAGAACCAGTGAACCCAAGTTACAACAATCATTAGCAAGAACAGTAACCCCCAATTTTATTTACAACAGTCTTAGCACTCAGGTATCTGTGTAGAAGCCACGGTGTAATTGAAAGGCTGAAATCCTGCCTGCACAGGACAAAATTTCTTACTCCATTGATACCAGTTTTCTGGTGTAACTGCAAGATCGGCTTTTCTTCAGTTTTATTTAGATCATTTAGAAAGCAAAGGAAAGCAGAACAAGTAATGCTATTCTTAATTAGGATAAGAGTATCTGAGTGGGAAGGACTATGAATGAGATTATTCTGCTTACTCCTGAAATCAAACAAGTATAATTGTACAGACATTTTTTTGGATCACTTCAGTCCGTCTACCCAACATGCCTAATTTAAGTCAAAATGCAGATCTTTGTTGGATTCTGTCCAGTTCTCAATGCAGTCTTACCATTGCCAGCAGTTGGAAGTACTGGGGCTGTCAAAGCATGGATGTGCACTTTGTTCTGCCACCTCTAATGGGACAGGCTTGGAATAGAAAGATCCCAAAGTGAGCAAGACATCAGTGGATGGCAAGGTTTTAAAGAAACTGAGAGAAATAAACTCAATCTCCTCCATCAGAACTTCAAAACAAGATAAAAAGAAATCAACAGTTGCCAATATGCTCCCCATAAATACCTATACAGTGACGGTTGTGCTAAAGGTTTTAGCTTTTTATACATTTTTCAGATGTTTGCAGCTTTGTAGACTGTTAATACATGGTTGTATAGCTTCAGATATTTTTTCTACCCTTTCTTTTAGATATTAGAATAATAAGCTAACCATTCTAATACATACTTGGAATTCTGTATAGTTTTATTCTTAGAAGCCTGACAAGGACATTTTGTTTTCCACTAGAATTTAGAATATGTAAGAAAGCCCCTGAAATAACTCCCGTGGAGCAGAATCTGGGGAAAAATTACCTAACCAACTGCTCTCTAATAGGACAATAATTGTTAGATATGCCAGTTTGTTAAACTTGTAAAAATTATAGAAATCCAGTGCTGGGTCTGTCCATAGCCATGGGGATGCCTGAAAGATTGCATTAAAGACCTGCTTTTTGTCTTAGTACTTGAACACTGCTGCAAGTTTTGGGTTGCTGATTTTAGGCAACAGGAGAAGGCTCTTTGTCACCTGCCAAGGCGTTTGTAACCCTTCACTCACCATAGAAAAAGTCAGGTGAAAAACAGAACATCCCTTCCCATACTGTAATAGCTCCTGTAGGATTGATTCTTGGAAATTCTCTGAACCTCTGATGGGGGAGTGACTTCTGAACTGGAGACTTGCAAGAGTCAGGAGTCTGGACGGTCAAAATCAGAACCCAAGAGGTTTAGATAAACCACAGTAACTGGCCTGAGACAGTGCCATTCTTACAAAGCACCTGGTATAGCCAGTTGAAATAGCAAATGTAGTTGATCCAGCACATTTTAAAGAATTTATTTTGATAAGGATGAATCTGGTCAGGAAAAAAAAATTACTTGCTGTGTGTAGGCAGAGCCATGGATGTAAAGTGTCTGTGGACCTGGTCTTATTGCTCAAACTGCTCAAAAGTCGATAGAAAAATTCCTGTGGCAAGAAAGACACAGTTCTGATCATTTCCTTAATACTGAGCTATTCAGAGTTTGCCCTATCAATGTCAATTACAGATATGTCTTTATTTGCAGAAAATTTTTCTTCTTTCAGTGGAGAAGCAAATGAAAAAAATATTCATCTTATGAAAGAGATGTCCTGTTGTAAGGAAGTTCCACATTTACAGACCCTTACAGATTAAATTATTATTGCTGTGGACAATTGGAAATTACAATCTAAGCTCCAGAAGAAATTATTTTTCATTTATGAACCTGTTAGAATATATCCCACCCACAGAACAGGGCAGGATGTTGGGTTTTCAGAAGAGAAAGGATCATGTCCAGATGATCGAGGGAAAATATTTTAATTTACAAGTTCTACACACTTCTCTTCAATCCCAGTCCTCATGTAACACAGCATTGGTGAAGGCACCCAGAGCACACACAGTACAACTGAATCATGTTATTTGTTGCTAAACAGAAAAAGTTTTTTCCCACACCTGTTAAAAATGAGATAAATGTGTGAAGTGTAACAGAACTGATATTCAAGAATAGCTTTGACTACCTACTTTACAACCTAAATGATGGAGAGAAAGGGAATAGCAGATGCCCCTTATCCATCCTTTAAATAGATGGTAAAGGAAATACAGATGTATTGTATAGTTTTAATTGGATTTCCTCAGAGTGCGTTCCAGTCAATAATTTTGGTGGGAGGAGAGGAAATCATCTCCTTAATGCTTTCATCAGCATTAATCACAGCTCATTTCTTCCTGCAGAGGCCAAAGACAAAAGAACTGAAAAGAAATTTGAGCCACCAGCAGCTTTTGGTTTCAAGGATTAAATACTCAGAGGTTCTCCTTGCTCTGCTGAACCTTTCTCCAAGTATCCTAGGAGCAACAGAAAATGAGAAAGCAGAAAAATCACATAACTGCCATAGTGTGGGAATATTCAAAGGCATCTCACCAGCACCAAGCAACACTATTTCTGAACTTTAAACATCTGAATTCCTGAAATCTTCAAAGGTCTCTTAAGGTTGCAAGCACCTAGCATGTTTTCCCTCTATAATCCACACTACTCTGATTTATTCTGGAGAAACCACATGCTCTAGGCTTTTAGATTTGACCCAATAATCCCTTTCTGATTCAATAATATGGACCATGAGTGCAGGGTGCTGCGATTCAGCACCTTCTCTCTTTTTCTGTCCCCAGGCTGTCAGTGTTTGAGGTCATGGCGTTGCATCCCATGCACTGCTGTGTTTTCGTACCAACTGCTTTCCATAACCAGAGGAATTCTTTGAACACAGAGCACAGAGCTGCTTGTCAGAAGCAGCATGTTCCCTAAAGAGAGACAAAAATGAAATGTCATTTAGATAGTAAGAGAAAGCTGCAGCAAAATGAGATGGTTCTGTTGTTATCTAACATTCATCAAAGGGATCACAGTGCTTAATTGCTGGTTTGAGAACTCCTTTATTATATCATCTGCTATTCAGTGTTGGAAAGCACATAATAATTTACAGAGGTCTGTTTGAAGCAGAAAACATGCACAGACTTGCAGTATATTTAATCAGTATCTTCATTCTGCCATTTATTGCTGGATAGACCTATTCCTTCCAGAGCAGAAGGTCTGAGAGAATATCCCTGTCCAACTGAAAGTGCTTCTCTACACTCAGAATCTGTTACCATGTAAAACAGCTAAATATCCAAATCACCTTCTGCAGGAGCCTCCTCTCTATTGATTTTCCAAGGGGCATAGGGCAAATGCGCATCCCCTGCAGACACCTCAATTAAGTGATTGATTTCTCCTTCTCCACATGTCTAGTAGCAAATTTTTCCTTGAACATAAAGCTTTGGTTACCAGGGAAACACCTAAAATTTCATCATATTTACAATCAGAGGTGTATCTTCAGGTTCTTCATTAACCATTAACTAATTAACTCGTTTCTATCAATGCACTCTGATAAGTAAATACTGTAGAAAGAAAACAGCTTGATAGTAAAATAAGCACCTGGGGAAAAAAGGAGACAGAAGAAAGGGTTCTCATAGCAGATGAGCTCCTTCCTGAAGCATGGAAGAAGTCAGTTTTTAGTTTATGAGGCCATTTCTTCTTTGAGCTTTAGAGTAGAATGTTCTTTCTTTTCCACCTTCGTTCTATGTGCACTTTCACAAGGCACTTTAGTACTCAAAAGTCTCTTCTGCTTCTTGGTGTGGTGAAGAAATTGTATCATTCTGTTATGTATTCCTCAATTTAGGTAGCTCAGGTGGTGGTTTGTTTTTTTATTTCCTTCTTGCTCCCCTACTTTTAAGATCAACACCCTAATAATCCTTAGCCAACTGATATAGTCACTTTGAAACTCTCAATTTCTTAGATAATTTCTGACTGTTTCATTTCATTGTTACAGTCTGTAGGGTGGAGGCTTTCACTTTTTACCTGCCAATTTTATGTCCTCTTTTGCATCTATTTCCCAGATGCCAGAGGACAGAACAAGTGGTGTATTAAGTTTTTTTCCAGTCTCGCAAATTTTTGTCTGTGAACCTGTGATATTTGGGAAAGGGGGGTGGGGTGTGGGGGGGTGTCACTTGCCAAAACAGCTCACATATAAATGGCATTTATTTTAAAATAAATACCGTTTGCCCCTTTAAATGTCACATTAAATTACGTAAGTCAGAAGGTAATTTTAAAGTATAATACATCTGCATTCCAGAAGCCACAGGTGCTCAAATGGAGGGGCAAAAGACACTGACACATATCCATGTGAGCTATGGAAATGTTCCTGGGATTTATGAGTCTTTGCCTGTCATTAAAAGGACTTTACCTGATCCTAAATGTCTATATCTGCCTGTCCAGAGCCAAAAGAGTGAGCACGAATGAATAGCACTACATGAATCTTTAATGTGTATTGGCTTTGTCTCCCTAATGTATTTATGGCTGCTTCACTTGCAGTATTTTTCACAGAGTTTTGTAAGTAATTATGTTTAGTGGGCCTTCCATCTCTCAGCCTGTGCTGTCCTCCTCCTCGTTTTGCCCCATCAGTCCTGCAGAAGCAAAGCCTAAGGCAGCTTAAGCCACGTTTGACAGAGATGTAAATGTTTCAGAGTTACAATTTTGTGGAATTTTACAGCTGGTCAAAAGGATATGTTAATTAGTAGCCCACTCACTTTTGGGACCTGATTCATCTGTTCTATTCAGATATTTAAAATCCATCGGATAGGTCTGGCCCTAGAGCACTTATTTCTTGCCAGCTGGTGTAAAATGAGTCTGGTTGATCAGATCACACCTAAAAATCTTCACAGAAGATAACTAAAGTTAAGTAGCTGAATCCCACCCTCTGAGCTCTTTCCAGGATAAAATCCAGAAAGAAAAATTAGCTCAGGAAACCTGGATTTCATAAGGTTTATACCTGGTTTTTCCTCTACTCACTGGCCTGTTGGGCTTTTATGTTTCCCATTCCAGAAGCCACAGGTGCTTCATGGTGAGACAAATCATCCCAAAAAAAATCACCGTCTGCACTGGCTGACTGCATCTTCATCAGCTGTGGTGGGAACTGACAGCCACATTTATCTTAGACTGAGTCATGGCCCTGGGACATCAGACAGTTGCCTAAAAAGAAGCTTTTTTTGTGATAGTTCAGGCATGCTAAGGTTTCTGAGATACCTCCAGTTGTTGTATCAGTCTGATGTGATAAAGATGCAACAAAATCTTACTCAAAAAGCAGTGGAGGGAATCCTAGGAAATATTAGAAGGTATCAAAGTCTCATGTTTAAACAAATTACTCTGTGACGAGCAGGAGGAAATCACTCATGACCTTACACCTTCCCATGCTTTCCTCTGCTATTTAGATTCTCTTTCATCCCTAATGCTTATCAGCACACACCAAAATCCGGTGGTGAGGCCCTGGCACAGGTTGTGGACCCCTCATCCCTGAAGCGTTCAAGGCCAGGCTCGATAAGGCTTCGAACAACCTGGCCTAGTGAAAGATGTCCCTGCCCACAGCAGGGGTTTGGAACTAGGTGATCTTTAGGGTCCCTCTCAACCCAAACAAGTCTGTGATTTTGTAATTCTGTGTTCTCTCCTCCTTCATTCTTAGTTTTATTCCTTTATTATTTAGTTGCTTTATTCTTCTCAACCTCAGGAGTGGCTCTCCTGAGGAGAATGAGAGTGCATTTGGTCTTCCTTTACTCCACCTTTTGCAAAATTTATCCAATTTTGTGAAGAAGACTCAAGAAATATGTTTGCTCATACTATCAGCCTAATTCAAAATAAAGTATTCAAATGATTTATATCAACCTCCAAAACTGTTTAATCCAGTTTTATATGCCCAGTCGGAAAATTTTAAAAAATTCCATTTGGCTCTGTTGCTCTGTCATGCAGAGGTGGTGAATGTCCAGGAGCAGATGCGTATGAAATCTGTTGGCATGAAATATTCACAGAATTTTTTCTGGATACAGACATTTTTTGAAAAAATCAAAGTGCCTTTTTGAGCAGAAATAAAAGGCAAGATTAATTAAATAAATGGAACAAAACAAACTGTTTATTCTGTGTCAGATGACAGAAACAAGGAACAGCTTTTGAAGTTGGCGGAACCACCTTTCTGCATGGCAGAGTAGAACAACCAGCCCATTGAAACCTTGTGGAAAGGGCATTTCCCCTGAAAGTCAGAGCTGCACATGCCAAATCTCATTTCTCCAGTAGAACAAAGCTTTTCACAGCACCAGCTTGGCAGTGTAACCACCAAATTTAGCAGGGTAGGTGCCAGGAAGTTTCCACTGAAACCAGCTAGGAAAAATCTGTGAGGTGGAAGCAAGAGTCTGGGGTTGATTTGCCAACATCATGATGAGGAAATTCAGCTCTCTCAGACATCAGCTGATGCAGTTTGCTGATGCCCTCCACAATGAGATATCAGGAGCTGGAATTCAGTGATCCTCACAGGTCCCTTCCAGCTCAGGAATTGTGCTCGTGGGCTGGGTCCTCTGACTTGTGTTTTCAGACAGAATGAAGGTGACACTTGACAGAAAATACAAAAGCTTTGAAGAACTGGCAAAATAACATCTTTGTTTTCTTCGAGGAATTCAGCCCTCCCTCTTCAGGCTACAGGGAAGCTGAAAGGTCTTGTTCAGCCAGTAAAGGCTAAAACAGTTCCTCAACAGCAGCTAAAAACCTAATCTATTTTGTTTTTAGTTTTCAAATGTATTGTTTTCCATCCAACCATACCACGGCCATAGTGGACCACGTGTTTCTAAGCCTCAGGCTGCAACATCCAGGTTTACATCACCTGAAGTTTAATGTGAACCCGCTGCCAAGGCTCCATCTGGTACCTGTTGAACAGTGAATGTTCCGTGGCTCAGCCTGTTCCTGTATCTTGCAGTTGGCTTTTCACTGGCTCCTGGTGCCAGTGCAAGGTCTGCATTCTGATTTTCAAATGATTTGATGATACATATCCTGGAGACATATCAGAAGTCAGATTCTGCGCAGTATTCACACAGCAGATGTGACCCTCTGGGGCAAAATGAATCACTGAGCACAGGGCTGAGCATAAAGCATCCTTAGTTAACAGAATCAACTTTGGGGCAATCTTTTCGAGGAGATTAAGTAATTTGGCACTCCCTGAGAGTGCGTTTGGCACTCTCTACAAAACACTTTTCAAATTTTGTCTTCAAAAATTACTTCCCTTCAAAAACACTGTGCAGGTTTTGAGAGTTTCACGTCCTTTTCCAATATTTCCTCACCAAGTGGAACATGAGCTTTGCCAGTCAGAGTCAGGAGCCTAGAAATTATGAAGGAGTCCCCCAGATGGTTTTGTACCTCAGACTTCTTAAGCAAAAGGAAAATCAGCACCTCAGCCTGTTCTGCTTTCTGCACAGGAGCACTGTTCAGTCTCCAAGTCATCCTCTCCTTCATGTCCTTCTTCACGTGGCCACCATTTTCTGTTTAAAAAAGATTACAGTGGGTGTCTTGAGAGAAGAGACAATTTTACTCATGAGGAAGAAGTTAATCTCAAAAAGTCTCAGCTTACAGCCAGCGTGGTACCTGCTGGTTATGCCAACAAAGTCTTGAGAAAATGCCCATCCCAAATGGCATCTGAGCATCTCCTGTGGTGACACCCACCTGGGACATCTGCAGCAGCACTTTCTAGAATCATAGAATCATTAAGGTTGGAAAGGAACTCCAAGACTGTCAAATCAAACCTTTTCCATGTCTCTTGCCAAGTGCCTCCTTATGATAAGGCTGAATATTTTTTTGTGGCAAAACACTAAAGCTCCATCTGCTCCCTGCACGGAGCCTGAGGACAAAACAGCCCGATTTGCTCAAGCATGAGATAAACTGATCCTACAGGAAAACAACTGCAGAGTTTTACTGTGGTAAGCTTCAAGGGAATATGCACTAGAGCAGACTGGGGAGTTCTGCCAGTTATGCTAAGAAGTCATCAAATTTGACTGTGAAACCAAAAATAAATTGTCCTACCCATCCAATGCCCAGCTTCTAGGACACAAGTGCCAAAAATAATCCATGTGAGTTTCTATAATCTCATTAGAACATAATGAGTTTCTATAATCTCGTTAGAATCTCATTCCAATTTATGTTCACCATCTTCATCTAGGTGGTTGAAAGCACTAATCGTTCAAAACACTTCGGGGAGGAAACACAGAGCTGATGGATATTCTCCACCCAGTTCTCCACTGCTGATGGAAAGACAGCATGGCCAGGCAGAGGCTCCATCCATGAATGAGCAGTTCTGTATTTGACTCTGGATTATGGGGAGCACTGAATTTGCCTGGTGACCTCTGCTTTGCTGCTCTTCCCACTCCAAGCCTTTGCCAACTTTCTATAAAGTCTTCTGGGCTTGGAGGGTTCATCATGTGCATCCTGCTTAATACAGTGCTCTACAAGAAATATGACTGCTTTACACATTTATCCCGGTCCCTTCATTGGGCCTCACCACATGTAATTCATTTCTTTTATTCTAGATGTTTTAAGATATAAATTCCACAAAAATACCCCAGAGTGGGCTAAATGTCATCTCTAGCTGGACTATTCAGGCATCCCTCTGATCCAAACTAAAATAAAGAATAGTAATTGCTAAAATCAGACTCGTATCTATCAGTGTGGGAAGAGGATTTCCAATCCCCAGAGATTCAGGTGGTTAAAACCTGTTGTGTAAGTGGTTTAAACTGTTTCATGATCCAAGCCCCCTGTTTTCTCCCCCACAAAACCTTCTTCTCTGGATGCACATTCCTCAAACACAGGCCCACATGGCAAAAAAAAAAAAAAA